>CM067368.1:36385375-36389386 GCA_034401795.1 Chaetoderma sp. LZ-2023a | reverse complement strand
CAATGTTCCCAAGTGTACGAAAGAGAAACCTGTACTCCTCCTGATGGATAATCATGACTCACACGTCTCACTCGACCTAATTGATCTGTATAGGGAAAATGGTATCATCATTGTTACATTTCCGCCACATTGCTCCCACAAGCTGCAGCCACTGGACAGGAGCGTTTATGGACCGTTCAAAAAGTTCTTTAATGCTGGATGTGATGGGTGGATGAAAAGAAACCCGGGAAAGACCATGACGATCTACGATATACCTGGCATTACTACAGATGCATTGCCACTGGCAACAACTGCTCTAAATATACAAAATGGCTTCAAGGTGTCCGGTGGCTACCCTTTCAACCGAAACGTGTTCGGAGAAGGTGAATTCTTGCCAAGTAACGTGACGGATCGTCCATTAGAAGAGATTCCACAGATTAATGACAACATGTCTGGCAATGAGACACAAGATAGGCCTGCAGCTGAAGGTGATCTTAGCTCTGAGCCAGAAACAAGTGGTACCACTGCCATTGAGTTGACTCCACCTTCCGAAACAAGGGATGCCTCTGCCACTACCTCGTCTGGAGAAAGCGATGTCATTGTGCCAGAAACGCCCCAGGTTTCCTCAACCTACACCATTGATAAAAACAACGCTGACAGTTCTAACCAGCCTGAAACGAGTGCCGAGGGCCATGCTGATGACCTCCCTCTAGGCGTTGTTGTGTCACCTGAAATGTTGCGACCATTTAAAAAGGCAAGCCCAAGAAAAGGAACAGGATGCACCCGAAAAAAGCGTGATACCGCGATCTTGACAGATACACCTGAACGGGAGAAGCTACGATTCGCTAAGGAGAATGCTGAAAAGAAGAAAAGCACAAAGAGAAAACTTATTAGTGACAATAGTATATCAAAAAAGCCCATCAAGAAGCATCCAATGAAGTGTAGCAAAAAGAGCCAGGTAAAGTACAATTGTCTAGTTTGCGGTGAGGACTATGCAGATTCTCGTCCTGGTGAAAAGTGGGTTGAGTGCACTAGCTGCAAGGAGTTGTCACACGAAGAATGTACCAACGGTGATCGTTTCTACGTCTGTCATTTATGTGACTCTGATGAAGAACAGTAATTTGATCAAGAACAGTTGACCAGCATTGACTTTTTATTTAATTGTTAATCTTTACAAATTGGTCTGATATGCATCAAAGCCAACAAACGCATCACATTTTTATCAGCTTCTATAGATTTAATTAAAATGTATACTGTTCAATTCTTTCATCCAACCTGTTTACTCATTCTTGTAATTTACTGATTTTTTTTATTGTAACAACATACCCCGTATAGTGTAACAAGTGACCCCGTCTAAGGGGTAAGTTGTTACAGATTTTCTTTGTCACACGTGCTGGTTTATTTAAAAAACAAGACAATGTGGAAAGCTGATATATGATGTTTCTGTTAAAACACATAGTCGACTATCTGACTACAGCATATCGTAATGTTATCTCTGATGGTTTAAAATATAGAAGGGAATTTTGAAAACTCGTAACAACTAGCCCCGGTCTCCCCTACCAGTCGGCACCAGTATTCGTACGGCATAAAACACTATTTCAGAGCACCCGTGTATAATAAATTAACAATCTCTTCGGTTTCCTATTTAACAAGTTATTCTCAATTCGAGTGTATGAATGAGTGTCCAACAAATAGGGGCAGGAACCGCCTAAAATACATCTTATAGCGTCTAGGCGTACACGTTTAGCCGTGTTTGAGCGCGGGCATTTTGGAAAAAAGTAGTTCCGTCATTATATTAGAGGTGTATTCTCGGCATAGCACGAAGCTACGGCTCTATGTTTAGATTAGTATTGCAGGTTTGATCCGATCCACATAACGGATACCCGTTTGAGCATTAATAGGAATCATATATACGCTTGACTTATTCAATATGTTGCGTATTTGGTAATTGGATTGTGTTTTAATACGCTGGAGGTGTGATTTAAATTGAGTTTTTTAAATATATTTTTGCGTATTTACGCAAATACGCTGCTTATCTGGAGTTCTGCGGGCCAGTCAAATTAGTTTCAAAATCATCAACATCGTACGTGTATAGTGTTATGGAAATTGAGATTCAGAGAGTGCAGGGATCGATTTATTCCAACACGGGAAAGACGTGGGTGGACCGTATATAGAGATGGGCGGGGCATAGCTAAAACTAGATTCCTCATTTCACCAAATTATTACAACTTCCATAGCCTACTCTTCAGAACAGATACAAAGCTCTTGACAGCACCATCTCCCAGCAGACTTGTTGAAAAATCAACACCGGTTAATCTTTAATTTAATTAGAAAATTTAAAAGATTTGACACCATAGTGGTAAGAGTTAATAGCTGCGCTGTCAAAGCACCAAGAATATTGCTAAAATAAGAGGAAATACGGGTACCAAACATACACTCACCCACGCACGCGCGCCCACGTACACACACAAACTCACGCACTCACTCACTCACCCACTCACTCACTCACTCACTCACTCACTCACTCACTCACTCACGCACACATTTACCTTTGTTGAAATCTAGAGTAGAATTGCATTCCAAAAAATTATGAAGTCAAGTGTCCATTTTTTATCTTTAAAGACATTTAGTAGGTTTAGTAATTTTCTCAGCAGTACTCAATTAGCTGTTTTAATGATTCAAGAAGCTATAGGCTTGTACAATGTAAAAGCTTATTGTCTGGAAAACGAAAACACGAGAAAAGCACTGGACGGACTGATAAATTGCGCTACCTGGAGGAATCAAACAACGAAGAAAATACCACGAAAATTGCACTGGAAACCTTTTTTCAACACTTTACAAATGTAAATACAGGGGAGCCTGATACAAATCAAAGTGATATTTCAGTCAACAATGTAAGAGTGCTCTGAACCGGACGTACCAATTATAAGTGAAGAAATAAAGGAACGAATATCTAAACTCGCAAATGAGAAGGCATCAGGGGATGACAATGTTTACAATGAATATATTAAAAGCACCGTTGATCTCATGCTCCCTATATACGAAATGCTTTTTAATCAAATTTTTGACGCAGGGGTTGTACCGACTGACTGGCCTCTGGGAAAAATAATACCTATCTATAAAAATAAAGGAGATCCACTAGACCCAACGAATTACCGTCCAATAACATTATTACGCTGTTTGGGTAAATTATGTACATTTATTCTTAACGACAGACCGAAGAAATATACAGAAAAGCACGAAATCATTTCTGAATCCCAAACTGGATTTAGGAAAAATAGGTCTACCATAGACAATATCCTCTCCCTCTACCTCATTAAAGAAATACTATTTGCTGTTATGTTGACTTTAAGCAAGTGTTTGATACGGTTTATGGACTAAGCTTCTAAAGAGCGGCATATCCGGAAAATGTTTTAAAATTATATACAATATGTATAAAGATATAAAATCATTTGTCTATCATAATCGTACAAACTCAAATTTTATTATCAGTAATATTGGTGTCAGGGATGGTGTCAATTCCATTTTATCAATTCCAATTCCAATTCCACCTCAATTCATTTTATCAATTCCAATTCCAATTCCGTTTTCACATCAGTTCATTTTATCAATTCCAATTCCAATTCCACCCAGAGAAGTTCAATTCCAATTCCGTTTCCAATTCCATTTGATCAATTCCAAGTCAAATTCCTATTCCTTACCAATATTTACTTGAGATCAAACTTGTTATATTTTAACTATTTAATGCCCACGATTGGCCAAGAAAAACTAAATTTATCATTAGCAAATGTCCATTTGCAGGATAAGAGAAGACTATTTTTTTTAATTCAATAATGCAATGACTGGCTCAGTTATGGAATAAGTCATTCCACTGGTAAATTTTCAAAAATGTTCTCTTAGCATACATATGATCGTTCCTCAAGACCAGTGCAAAAGACATTTTTGGCTGGCTTCTCCGTTAATATTTAAACCAATTAGAATAAAAGTTGCTGTTGCCAATAGGTAGTTATATCTTTCAGTCACATTATTGTC
>CM067368.1:36322875-36380375 GCA_034401795.1 Chaetoderma sp. LZ-2023a | reverse complement strand
GTAATTGCATAGGTGACGAATTGCACTTTCTTTTTCATTGCCCAACATTTAGCACTGAACGACAAAGACTAATCCCTTCTTACTACCTAACCAATAGCACGATAGAAAAAATAGACTTCTTTCTATATGCAACAGGACAGTTCTCCAAAAAATTTGTAAATACCTTTTATATGCCAGGAAAAAATAAGTCACCAAGTCTATTATCGCTGTTATTAATGTAATTAGTATTTATTTATTAACCTCGTGATAATCACAGTATATCTTGTCACTTTACTCGCCATAATAATTGTTATTAATATATACCCTCATATGCTGCCTCGGTAGCCTGAGTGTAATAAACTTGAAACTGAAACTGAAACTGATGGGTGGCCGGAATGGTTGGCCGGCGGATGGGTGGATAGGCGAGCATGAGAGCGGGAGGGTAGGAATTTGGTTGGTCAGGTGGGCAGGCGATCAGGCAAGCGGATGGGGAGGCGGCCATATGGGCGGGTGGGCGATCAGACAGGCGGGTGGATGCAATCTCTGGTTGCGCATGTTGAGCTTGCTCGATATTTGCAACCGAATTTAGAAGTTGGAAATGAAATGTTCATGTCTTCACAATAGGCCACAATGGCATGACTGCGGAGTGCAATAACACATTTATCCGATACATTTGGCTCCGTCGCCAGGGAGTATGGAGGGGTCAAAATTTAAATTTTGAAGCGCGCAAATTGATTGGAGCGTATCTCCCCCGAAACCATTGGACGGAATTCAACAAAATTTGAGGTCGGATTTACCCATATTAGTGTGGAGTGCAATCGCATAATTAAATGTGGCACCACCCCAGGGGTGGGTGGCGGGTGTAGATCAAAAAGTCAAGAAATTGTTTGTATTGCGACTCCTCCGGAGTTGTTGGCTGGAATTCAACCAAATCTGATATGTGCGTTACCCATGTGATTGTGGAGTACACAATGACATTTACAGTTTGCCTTGCCCAAAAGGTGGCTGGTGGGCGTCGAAAGGTCGCTACATTGATTTTAATGCTACTCCTCTGAAACCGTTGGATGCAATTCAACCAAATTTGGTATGTGAGTTACCCATATGACTCCAGAGCGCAAGAGGATATTTACATTTGGCTCCGGTGCCCCTCCCCCTGGGGTGGGGTACATTAAAAGTTCAAAGCGATGCTTGGCTGCGTCCTCATGGGGGTCAAAGGGTCAATAAATTCATTGTAACACAACGCAACTGAAACCGTTCAACACCTCTGAAACCGTTGGGACGGAATTCAACCAAATTTTGTTTGTCTATTACCCATATGATTGCAGAGTGCCAGAGGACATTTACATTTGGTTCCGGCGCCCCTCCCCCTGGGGTGGTGTCCATTAATCATGAGGATTTTGCGATGACACATCATCGGTCGGGCGATCTAGTTGGATATGTATTCTCATATGCGTAATAGATAATATAAGTAATTGGTCAATATACACTTGCTGTCCGGATAATACTGTGGAATACATACATCTCCCCATATCCTTGTAAAGAGGTATGGGCATAAATAGATTCATTCATTCATTCGTTCGTTCGTTCGTTCGTTGATTCAGTAAACCTCACCTGACACGCGACCCACTCCATAAATTAGCAGAATTAATGTAAGATCAAGAACTTGACGACTGGCGGCCATCTTCTTATCCGATTCGTCACACAAATACAGCTGAAATGCAATGATTTAAATATGTTTAAGCTTAGACGTGTTGTTTAAAATGTTCATATTAACCAGAAACAGTATACCAACCAACGATGACAGAGACAAAGACTATAAAGACAAAGACAAAAACGACAAAGACGCCAAAGAGGACGAGGACGACGACGACGGCGGCGGCGGCGGCGGCGTCGGGCGGCGGCGGCGACGACGACGACGAATCAAATTAATGTTTTACATCAAAATTCAATTAAAACTAGAGTAGTTGTTAACATTATGAACCCGCTAATTATTCTGTCTTAGTTTGAGGGAGCCTTTTATATGAAGCGAAAATGCTCACTAATTTCCGATAAATATGTTTAGCCTAATCCCGGTTTTTCCTACCACACCACGGGATTTACGGATTTACGTTTGAACATAGTGACATTTACAATGAGTTATTAATGGTGGTGTATAAATATTGCCATAACATAATACTCAAGTTACTATTGTAACCTATACCCTAACATCCTCTAAAATCCCCCGACCCACACTTATCATACACCCCACACCCCAACTTATTCTCCCCAACTTCGATATAGGTCTCTCTCTCTCTCGCTCTCTCTCTCTCCCCCCCCCCTCTCTCTCTCTCTCTCTCTCCATACCTCCCTCCATCTCTCTCCTTATCTCCCTCCCTCCATCCCTCTCACTCCTCTCTCTCTCTCTCTCTCTCTCTCTCTCTCGCGATCTCACTCTCTCACTCACACGCACGCACGCACACACGCAGGCACGTAGGCACGCACCACGACGACAACACGGATGACGACGATATAAGGCCACATTTGTCCACGGTGTTTAGGCCTGGTGCGAACTTAACCCCTTAGCCCGTACAAACACGAAATGACAAATTATTGTAAGATAGAAGCATGCAGTAGAATATTTTGAAACTAATATGAATGTGACAGGGGTTGAAGGCTTAATCTGGTTAAAACGATCAACCTGATTGTTACAGGCAGGCTGCGTAAAGAACAAGCATATCAGTTACATTCGGAATGGCGTGAACTCATGAGAGGGACAGGTTCATATACAAGTCAATGTGATTAATGCCAGCGATCGTAATGTTAAATTGAATTACTGCTTTCCGGTAATCACTGAATGGCTATATCTACGATCGCTAACTCAACACGTTTCCAAAAAAAAGAAGAATATTTTGAACAAAATTGGAAGACAGTGCTGCATATTAAAACTGGTGGTTAGATTTAAACAGATGACGTCATAAAAATCAGATGGACCAGAATACTATCTGTGCCAAGTTTGTGAAAGGACCGTTTCAGTCTTAGCTATGCTCCGCCCACCTCTAGATACGCTCCACCCACACTTCGCCGTGTTGGGATTAATCGATCCCCGAATGCCCTAACTATCAATTTCCTGAAAACTATACAGGTAAGCTAGTGCATATTTTGTAACTAATTTGACTGAGTGCCGTTGGTGCATATGGCACCAACAGGGTTATTCAAGCGTTTTTTATCAATGAGATCGATGAAAGTATTAGTATATATATATAGGCTGTAACCACACCATCGCTTGATAATTGTAATGTAGCAGATGCAAATCAAGTGCATCGCCTCTTGGAGCTAGCATCTCAAAGGCATTTTACCATTCTCAAATAGATCAAGCCTTGTTTTATCTGTACCACCATAAACATACAGTGTTCCATAGAGTTGACAAACATACTCAGCGACTTGATCCAAAGGGTCATCTCTCCAAACTCCTTGAAGTAGCTCTGTATCTTCTAGAAGACATTCCTCGCAAGTCTTTTCTCAAATCCCGCAAATGATGGCACAGTGTCACAACCCATGATGACATGGAAAACAAATATATTGTGCAACGCATATGGTTTGAGTTTGTGAACAGTATAACACTTAGCATCCCGCAGTGTTCCACTCACCGTTTATACTTCTACTGGAGAATGTTCCCGTAGAAATGCAGTAGGAGGAAAACATCTGTGTCTCTACACCCTACGAGAATTCTCTTGCAGCCGATATGGATTGCTTCACTGGCGTGCAAGACGATTCAGGTAACTGCCTCTTCATGATTTGCTTGGGATAGATGTTATCAAACATTTGATTTCGCAGTCTGTATGTCCTGAAAGCCGCCTGCAGTAACAATCGTCCTGACAATGGACCTTTCCAGTTTTAGCTATGCCACGCCCATCTCTAGCTAACGTCAACCCACACTTCGCCTGTGTTGGGATCGATCGAACCCTGATTTCCCTGATTATCAATTTCCAGAAAACTATACAGGTAAGTTGTTCAATATTTTGAAACTAATTTGACTGGGTACTGTTGCTGCCTATACTAGCAACAGCGCCCAGTCAAATTAGTTTCAAAATATTCAACAGAATGTTTATTAAATAGCAAAGACATACAATTCGTACAAAGTGTCGGACTATTAAGCACTAAAGACGGACTAAATCGAGTCATGCATGCCATAATTAAGTATGAAGTCATCATACACGTCTCTTAGTCGATTAAGACGTCACATGACATGATGTCAGATGATGTATGAATAAACTGGAAAGGCCATTTGGAATCTAATTTATGCCCTGATAGATGTCTGTCCAAAATACCCATCAAACACAACATCTGCTCGTTTGACTGCACCAGAAAAATTGCTTTAAACATTCGTGGTGAACACTTCAAGTCATTGAATGCTGTGCAGTCAGTTTGATGGTTTAGCCTGAATCAAAGCACGGCGATCTATTGTTTCACATTAGTCCAGTCAATCTAGGCCAAAAATATTTTAACCCGGAACAAATTGCAACAGAATTTTTTTACCTCGCCCAGTGTATAGGGGGCCATCATGTACAACATATCAAAAGTCCTCCAAAATTCCAATAGGGGAAAGGGTAAAATTTGCATAATTATTACCAGATTTGGGCCATTTCACCCCAAAAAATCAATTTTTCTTTATTTCTTTAAAACCGGTATGTAATATATGTGTGACTGGGTATTTTTGGACTTTTTTAGTAATAAATGAATACGATTGACATATTCTCCACAAATTAAATGTATTGTGTTATGCCACTTGCATGAATTTACCTAATACCATCATTGATATTGATACAATACATATTATATTTTATTATGTCACGTATTGTGTGTTTCTAAGCTAAGCTAAGATGAAATAGTATGGCATAGGTACCTGGTTTCTACTAATTTCATCTTGCATCAATTATCCAAGTCATCTTCCTCAATGAGCGTTATTGAATTCGAGCAACTGAGACCCTTACAGTCTTCGCAGGCGGATGTGCAGCTGAGCCCATGTTTTCTACAGGTGCATCTCTTTGATTCACAGACAGTTTTGCAGCTGCATCTAAATGAATACAGTAAATCGTCATGTGCTGCCAGCATGTCAGTCTTAACAGGCAGTATTTGGTGGTTGAGAACTTTCCAGCCCCATTCTGTTGGATCCATATCTCCAGCATCTCCTCTCCAAACTTGAATTTGGTAGTACACGCGAAGACTGTGAAACTTTGCGGATGCGGGTGTTGGTGGTAAATCTCGTGCTTCAACATACTTGGAACTTTTTGCAACCTTCTCCCTGAATCGCTTGTACCACAAAGCAACTAGACTATCCATTGAAGTGCCAATGTATAGAATAAGCATTGCCTTCTCACCTGCTTTTATCACGTCATCTTTATTCGCATTACTCATTGTAAACACTTCAGCAATTTGAGAGAGTTATTTGCAGCACTGGATTTTGCTAAGGGATGCAGATTTTCCAATTCCATAAAGCCTAGATGTTGAGTCACAGCCAAGGTTAGCATGGATAAATAACAGCTGTGAGCACAAACAGAACCCGAGTTTTTCCTTTGCCATTTTGATATTCCACAGTCGGGGTTTCTTTGCATTTTGCTTTGGCTCTGGTCTGAAAAATAGCTGAGAGCCATTCATATCAGTATGGTGTAGAAGCAACACCAGTAGGTCGGTATCGTCTCCAACAAGAGCAGTATTTGTTGACTTTGAAGCCAAGATAGCCGTTTGCGTAATTAAGACATCAGCATCACCGCTTGCCTTTATCGTTAAGCATCCAGCCTGTTCGAGAGATGAACTTAAGATTGATATGAACCGATGTTTGTTCTGCTGGTTACTAAGAAAATCAGGCTTACTCAGAGTTACAACTGTTTGCGGAGTCAGTACAACAGTTGCGCCTGATCCACGAGTTCGCCTCTTATGTGTTACATCTTTTATGTCTGGGCCTTGGTCATAACCATCAAAAACTACTGTAGCCTTTCCATATTTGCTTATGCAATATTTTACATATCTTTGACAAACATTTGCAAATGTCTCTCCACGCTGCCATGGAACACGGTGTAATAGAGCTCCTCCATCAAGCACATAGTGGACAGAATCTGGAAGGACTGCATCTTCATTTTGAATTAATTTCCACAATGCATCAGCAAGTGCCGGCTTATTTGCTTCCCATGGAAGAGATGAATTATCAAAGAGTGCGGGCGGATGAGTGCACAACTCATACTCAAAATAAGATGCTGGATTCCCTTTTGATCCATTTGTAGCAATTAAACTGAGTCTTTGAAATAGGAGTTGTGGATCAATTTGTACACATTCATCATCAATCTTGAGAGATGTTTTGGATGCTAAGGTAATAGCTTGTCTATTTCTCTGGAACGAAATGCTTGATACACATTGGCCACACATCGAATTAATAATTGATTCTCCTATATCTTTAGCATCGTCAACATTGACTGATTCATGTGCAGACAATCCACTAACAAGTCCTCTAAGAGAAGGGTCTGGTCCAAATGGATTCAGTTCACTAAGGATTTTGAGAATTTTGTAAGTATCATCCATATCACGCTTTATTCGAGATTGTGTGGAATCTTTGTGTTGTTCACTTGAATCACAGTTTAACCCAGAGATCTCTTGCATTGCATTACACACATCTGCACATACGGGCATAGACAACAACCAAACAAGACGCTGACGTTCTGTCATTCCACGACCTCGTGTTAGACCACCACTTGACTTTACACTTCTCATAAGGACCTGCTCAATAACTAGATCAGTAGATAACCCTGTCCAATACCTATCACTTCGATGAATGACATGATGACCATTGAGGAAGCTGGTGTGTATATCTGGATGACTTTCAGGTATTTCTAACATCTTTTGTAAATATACATATGCAGACTTGGCATACAGATTATGCCCAGCGGCTGCAAAATATGGAAGCATCTCACGAACGGTCTGAAGGTGCATGTTCCAATCACCAGTTCGTTCTGCCTTAATGAATTTGCGCAGAATGTCAACCAACTCCATATACAAAGGCCAGAGTCGTGCAGTCCTCTTATCTTTCATGACCACCTTCTCTGAGTCTAGTTTGTCCTTGACATCATGTAATGCATTTTCCGAGGACAATCTTGTAGCTACATACGGATTTTTGATAATGTCATCATAGAGCTCTCCAACTTTAACCAGACTTTTATTTAGGGAACTTTCAATCGTTTCATGTCCTGCAACATTATCATCATTGTCAAACAATTCTTTTGAATGCATTGCAGCGGAATATTCTACTGTGTCAACTTCAGCATCTGCAATTGTAGGTAGTGGTAGGTTGTATGCATTTGCAATCAAGATTGTACTGAGAGAAGCAAAAACCATGTGGTGTCCTCGAACTGCTCGAGAAATTGCCTTTCCACTAAGAATGTGTTTGACAGCATTCTCAGCGTAGACTATCTCTAGAATAGGCGCAAGACCGCTTCCTGCCATTAAGTGACCAATGCAGCCAAGGAAGCTCATCTCCATATGGAGACCTCCGAGTCTTAGAATAATTTGCTTTAATGGACTCCAGCTCGGCTCAATCTCTATGATAGTCATAGCTTTCCACAATAAGGGCTGATCAAATGTAATCACGGGTGCAACATGGTATCGGTTTGCCTGTTCACAAACATAAGTCAAAGTGGAAAAGATGCAGGTCATGTTACTGGGCTCTAGATCTATCATCGGAAGGAAAATAACAGACGATTTACCTGGATAAACTCCTTGGTGAACAGTTTGCATCATGCCAGACCATGACTGTCTCCTTGAACGCAGAAACAAAGAGAAATCCCAGAGGATGTCAATGTCAGCTGTTGGGTCTGTTTGTTCCATCGCAGTTAACTCCTTAAAGGTCAATGGGAAGTTCCTGGTATGCTGAGACTCAAAGTTCCTGATACAGATCTTGCCAACTTGCTTGATATCTTCAGATGTTACATTTATCCTTGGAATAAGTTTGCACGAAAGGTTTCCTGGTGTAACAGATGCAATGATTCCCATTCCATGAAATGTATTATGCCCATCTATTGTGCAAATATTGTGATCCACATTGTCGGTAACAAACTGAATGAACTCGCCTGATAATGGCTGTGGTAGATCTCCACAATGAAGTGATGCACTGCGCTCAAACCTCTGTATCTCCGCGTATGAACATCCAAATCCGTGCTTGTACAAGGTGTCAACAATAAATCTAGATCCAAATTTATGGTGCATATCACATGACAGCCCGAACTGCAAAGGTGCCAAAATAAATCTAGGACGAGTTCCTTGCATAATAGCCTGTCCAACTGATGCCTGTTTCATTTCTGTGTCTTTTCCAGTAAACAAAATCCGCAATAATTCCCGCAGTGTCTCTGGTAAATAATTCAATGCCTTTACTGGGTCGCTCATTTGCTCCCTTGATGGATAGCTTTCAGATGATGTGCATGAATCAATTAACTTAATATCGTGTCTACGCAGTTTGGCAGCTGTCTGGACGATTAGCATGCTCTCAGATTTGGAATCCTTTCTCTTCTGTTCCTTATAGAAGTCAGTCAAAATAGTAGATGCTTTAGAACGAAAGGTAACAACGTTTGGCTTACCATTCACAGTGCTAATAAATATTTCATCGCCATAATTATCTTTTATTTTATCCTGCATGTATTTTGTACTGTATGCTTTATTCTCTTTATCATCGAGATACTCTTGCATTTTATTAACGAGGTCGTGCAGGGTCAGCTGCTCATCATCATTATTTTCAAGAAATGCCATTGTCGCACTAAATGCTCTTACTCTGTCCAAGTCTTCTGGCCTTCCATGTTTTTGGGATGAGCAAGATGAGTGCAGCTGAGGGATATTTTTCATGGTTCGAAAATTTACGCTGCAGCTTTGATGGTATACTGCATTGACAACGCATAAATCCGGCGTGAAGGCAAGCCGCCCAGCTACAAGTTTGCCCCATTCGTCTTTTCTCTGCTCACAGGCCTCGGCGATACTACATTGAAAGTCATGAGTACTTACTGGATAAATATCATAGCCACGTTTCTTTCCATCTTGAATTTTTGCAGGGTATCCGCATAGCAAACAATGTTCACTAAAATTGAATGTTGGACTTTCTGAACGGAGTGTTCGCATGGGTGGCGGAGATTGTTAAATTTTCTCTGCGTCACGGGCAATCCGCTTGGGATCAATGAACTCCCGTCGACATTTAACATGAACCCTCTGTCCTACTTCAGCTATGACATCGCTTTCACGGGCTCTGCTAGCATTGTTAATACCGTCACAGCCTTTAACTCGAAGCTTAACAGTTTGTAAGCCATTTTCTAGGCTCTGGTTACAAATAACGCATGTATCTAAATCCATGTCCATATTCTGATTGAATTGTATAGAAATTTATTCAAATTGTGAGATAAAAGTGAAAATTAAAATGCAATTTATTTTAGATAAAATTTTAAAAGCGAAAAACAAAATTAAACTTACTTTAAATATAATTTTTTTAAATTACCCCGGCCCTGTGCATACAACCATATTTAATCTGTGGTTTGGAGAATTTGTACAAGTGGTTCAAGGCAATATTGCCAATTGCTTACTGTCTTCCGTGACCATGAAATTCAGAGCTTAGACAACATTTCTACTTCGTTTATTTGCGGAATGAAGCAGGTAAGGGAAGTTTCATTATTCGGATAATGGCGGTAGCTAAATATGCGAATTTACCCACTTTTCCATCGAGGGATTTTGGAGGACTTTTGATATGTGACACCTGGCAGTCCCATAAATGCCGCAGAAAAGAAATAAATTCTGTTGCAATTTGTTCTAGGTTAATTTGTAGTTTTACTGGACTACATGTTTAAACATTAACTTAGTACTTCAAGTAATTCTACTGGTTCTCTATCCATACCACCTCTGTCAAAATTGGCAACAGAACAGATTTTCGAGTTAAATTTATCGTTATATTAGTTTTTGGGGAAATGATATTAGGACATGAGAGTGATGAGACAACTCATGTTTCACTACATCTTTCATTTCAACATGCCGTCTCGCTCTCGATGCATTAAACAGTTTCTACATAAGATACTTTCTCTCTTTAAAGACATTTTCTCATCGTAAGCATTACCTGCTATTATCTTCTACAAGGTTCAAAATATGTTCGAGTTCTCCACTTTTAGAGTATCGAAAATCGCTCACTATGTTCCACAAGTCCCTGTTTAACATCATCCCTCATAAGTGCCTCTCTTTCTCTCTCTCTCTCTCTCTCTCTCTCTCTCTCTCTCTCTCTCTCTCTCTCTCTCTCTCTCTGTCTCTCTCTCTCTCTCTATCTCTCTCTCTCTCTCTCTCTCTCTCTCTCTCTCTCTTGCTCCCTCTCTCCGTCTCTCCCCCTACACCTCTCTCTCTCTCTCCTCCTCCCGCCCGCCCGCCCGCCCTCCCGCCCGCCCGCCCTCCCGCCGCCCGCCCTCCCTCCCTCCCTCCCTCCCTCCATACCTCTCTCCCTCTGCCTCTCTCTCATTCTCTCTCTCTCTCCCTCTCCCTCCCCTTCCTCCCCCTCTCTCTCTCTCTCTCTCTCTCGCCCTCCCTCCCTCTCTCCCTCCAGACACGGTTATTCTGTTGTGGCTACTTCATTCATAGTTAGTGATATCAGACTAGTTAGTCCGCCATTCTCGTCAGTCTCGAGTTGGCCAGTACCCGGCTGCTTCATGACGATCGAGGTAGCTATGTCCTAATGAATGGCCGTGAATCTATGCAACTAATGGGCTAGTTTAGCAACATCCTCTTCATCCTGTGCCATTCTTGAAGGCAGTGTTTCTTTCGGAGTGGAGCAATTCTCTTCTATTCCATCATCAGCTACAGCAAAGAGGTGCGTGGTGACTTGTGAAATTTGGGATTACCTCAATCGTGTGCTACAGGATATGTTCCGTGCCAGATCATTCGCTGTAATGCCAATGAAACTTTCCAGATTATCCATCAATCATATGACGTCATCAATAACTACGATACGTGTAGGATGACGTCATAATCAATGACGTCATGAATGACGTAGATAAGTACGCCACGAACGCATAAACATTCAACAGCTTACATGTACAGTTTTCTGGAAATTGATAGTCAGTGAGTTCTGGGATTGATCGACCCCAACACAAGCGAGGTGTGGGTGGAGTTTAGCTACAGATGGGTGGTGCATAGTTAAAACTGGAAAGGTTCATTATGCCAGTGAAAATCTTGCACACTTATTCATCCATTCTATTCCCGATCCATTGAAACTTGATTGAACCTCCCTTTGCGTATCTTGACAACACAATTTCCCGGTAGGCGATGACGTCTTGGTATACTTCAGTTGCACATTTGGAAACCAAAATTGGCTGGGGCTGTTGCAGCTCCCAGTTATATTAATTTCAAATATTCGACAGCTTACCTGTATATAGAATTTACCCATCTGAAATCTGAGGTGTCAAAGTTATTAATCGATTCCAATACGTGTAACAAGAGGACAGAGTTTAGCTAGAAATGGGCGGAGTTTATCTAGAAATTGATCCCTCTATGTGGCGTTCGGTATGGTGCTCACTTAGGGTAGGTTTGATTCTGTTACAACTTTAAGTGATATTTGTACACTGTAGGTCATTGTAGCAGTCCAGATTAAGGGCATAATGGGTATTGTGCTAACTGGTCCAAATGTGCGGTTTTTTACTTTTACACCAATGCGTTATCCTTCGTGTACAGTTTACAAAATATATATGTTGCAGTGTGATTCCTTGATATTCAAAGTGCAACACTTATAGATGTTGGGAAAAAGAAGTTGACCTTTCATTGACCTTTTCCGAGTTGGCTCGCTGACTAGTATAGACAATCAATTGTGCCAATCAATTATGGTGGAAGGGAGATAAATGTCGTCTTCTAAGAACCGTCTGAGCAAACAAATTAGCGTGATTTACGTCCCATACAGGTGATACAGTTTGAGTTGGGAGTCGATCAACGCGTTGCTGGCAATCTGTCAGATATGGAACAAATGTTGTTTCTGTTATTAACTGAGAATGCTTCAAGCGATTCGGTGTGTATTTTCTGAAATATTGGCATATGTGTGATTTATTTATGCAAAGTTATACCAGTTGTGTCACCCACACTTTAATGGTCAATATTTTTAAGGAAAATCGGAATTACTGCTCAGTGAATATCCATTTCAGTTTCTCCATATGTTTGTATAATTAGTGTTCATTTGTGTCCTAAGAGAAGCCTACCTTTTGGAAATTAAACCATTGGAATGACATACTTGTTTGTCGATCCAGCCGTTCCCCTCCTAAATTCTCACAGATAGCCTTCCAGTAGACACTCCATTTTCTAACCATGGTGAACATTAACCCTTTCATGTCGGCCTCTGCATTGGGTTTGAGGAGATTGATTTGTTGAGCAAGAGAAAGAAGTTTTGAAAATGTACCACTGGAATGCATTGCGCGATAAATGAGCCAGTTATTACGTGATAGATTAATTGGTCAAAGAGGTAATAATAATAATAATAATAATAATAATAATAATAATAATAATAATAATAATCTTTATTTCAAGAGGGTACATCGTCAGTGGCCTGATGTTCCCGAGGCCCTCAAAACATATATACACTATGTACAATAATTTATAATTATATACACGCCAGGTATGTATAAATAGACATGTGTACAATAATTGCACTTACACGCACGCATGCACGCACTCGCTGAGACACGCAGGCGGGCGGGCAGGCAGGCATACAGTAAGGCAGGCAGGCAGGCAAACATGTAGGGAGGTAGACAGGCAGACTTATACTAGTTGCGAGTCTCTTCAAGGTAACAGGTAAGCTGTTAAAAATATTTTGGGAAACTAATTTGACCGGACGCTGTAGCTACCTAAGGCAGCATCTGCCTCCAGCCATATTAGCTCCAAAATATTAAACAGAATATTTATTAAAATCATACATGTTCAAGTTCACTTTATATAAATGTACATAACGAATGTGGTGGTAGAGTATTTGCAGTACAGTAATACTTGTCTTGTGTGTAACATGTGTGTAATATTCATAATTCTATGATTCGGTAGTAGTAGTAGTAGTAGTAGTAGTAGTAGTAGTAGTAGTAGTAGTAGTAGTAGTAGTAGTAGTAGTAGCAGCAGTAGTAGTAGCAGCAACAGCGGCGGCGGCGTTTGGCGGCGGCGGCAGCGGCGCCGGCATGGGTGGTAGTATCAGCAGTAGCAGTAGTAGCAGTAGTAGCAGTAGCAGTAGTAGTAGTAGTAGTAGTAGTAGTAGTAGTAGTAGTAGTAGTAGTAGTAGTAGTAGTAGTAGTAGTAGTAGTAGCGATTGTAATAGTAAAAGTCATTTTTTTTTTTTTTTCCATCCTAGCCCTTAATTATCGTATTATAATTGTCCCAAAGGAAAGCCTGGCACGTGTCTAAGACCATTGTGAATCCCAAAGCGTTTTCGTCTCTTCAGATGACCAAAACTTTGTCTCCAAGGCAGATGTGGCAATGAAACGAAGAAGAACAGATTATTATTATTATTATTATTATTATTATTATTATTATTATTATTATTATTATTATTATTATTATTTTTATTATTAGATGTTCATCTATCTTGTATGTTTGATGTGAATGACCTAAGTGTTGACGAATGCTTAGTATTTATTGGTACAGAATTCCACATTTGCGTTGCCATGTATGTGAAACTGTACCTCCCGTAATCTGTTCTTATTTTTGGAGGCTTTAATAGACTGTTCGTCTTCGACCGTAAATGTCGAGAATGCGTGTCTTCTACCAACGTAAACATGTCTTTCATGTAGATAGGTGCAAGGCCGTTTAATGATTTATATGTCATGATATTGGTCTTAATTGACATTCTCCGAGTTAATGTTGTCCAGTTCAATGTTTCGTACATTTCTTGTGATGGGGTCCTATAGGGTACTTCTAATATTATTCTAGCTGCACGTTTTTGTAATTTTTCAAGCTTATTTAGCAATGTAGGAGTACCGGCATAATACACAAGACAACAGTAATCTATATGGGAAAGGATATATGCCTTATAAAACAGGTTTCGTTCTCCAACATTCATATATTTCTTATTTTTCTTTAGCATATAAATAAGTGAAGCGATCTTGTTACAAATTTTGCTAATGTGCTGTTGCCATGAAAGGTTGTCATTAATATATAAGCCTAAAAGTTTTGCTTCATTTACTATTTCTAACTCGCCATTATACATCGGTATCTTCATTTCTTCATGGTTAATCTGCTTTCGTTTGTTTGCACTGCTTATGATTAATAGTTTAGTTTTCTCCGTATTTACAACCATTTTATTATTTTGACACCAATTCTGTATCAAAGCCATATCATAAGTTAGTTGTTCTTTTATCTTTGGCAAACTGTCAAAATTACAGTGCATAGTCGTATCATCACAATACATGTCAATGTTACTATTTACACCCATATGAAGATCGTTTACATATAATATAAACAAGAGTGGTCCCAACACCGAACCTTGCGGTACACCTACACTTACCGGTAAATGATCAGACACCTTATCAGAAATGGCCACATACTGATATCTATTTTCTAAATAAGATGAAAACCACTTTAGCGTTAACGAATCAAATTTATAAATGCCTAACTTTTCTAACAATATACTATGATTAACTAAGTCGAATGTTTTCTTAAAATCTATTAAAATAGCGCCTACAAACTCGCCATTATCTATTGCAAATCGCCATTTTTCTACTAATTTAAGTAATGCAGTCTCGCATGAATGTTTTGGCCTGAATCCTGACTGCGCGTCATTCAGTAAATCATAATTACTTAGGAATTTGTACAAATGATTGTGAACATGTCGTTCAATAATTTTGGACAGAATCGGTAAAATAGATATGGGTCTATAATTACTAATATCTCCTTTGTTGTCTGATTTGAATAACGGTTTTACCTTTGCGCACTTCCACACTGTCGGAAACACGCCCTTATCGATACTTATATTAATAATACGTGTTATTGATGGCGCTATGACTGGTGCTGCTAATTTGAGGAAATGTGCATTCAGCCCGTCAAAACCGGCAGACTTATTTGTTTTTAGGCGGCTAAGTTCATCGTAGACGTAATTTACTGTTATTCTCGGGATTTTGAATTTAATTTCGCTTGGGACTTTATTTCTAACGTACGTTTTAAGGTCATTTGATATTGCGTGGGAGTGTGTATTTATGGAATTTGCTAGATTAACGGCAACAGTAGTGAAATGTTGATTAAACATTTCGCAGTGTTTTTCCATGTCTCTAATTTCATTTCCGTCAATATCGTGCAAAACCAATGGCATTTTGTTCGCTTTTGGATTGATGCTTTTCATAATGTTCCATATATTCGAAGGATTCTTTTTATTTTCAACCAACGCTGTGCTGAAGTAGTTTTGCTTAGCACGTTCAATTAACGACATTACTTTATGTTTAAACTCTTTGTATTTAATCATGTTCTTAACCCTTTTATAGTAATCTCTGTCTTTAATTGCTTTTAAAATGTCATCGTTTATCCACCCAGGCTGGCAGAAACGTTTGACTCTACATTCGATAATAGGAGCCTGATTATTTAAAATATCTATGAATGCGTCCTGCCATATTTGTAGAGCTTCATTAGGATCATTTAGCAAATCCATTATCTCCCAATTATATTCAGACAATGTTTGAAGAAATTTCTGATTGTCAAACTTCTTCTTGCATCTATATTTTATAGAATGGTGACTGCGTGATTTTTGCCTAAGATTCTGACGCATACCAAAAACGGGAGAATGGTCGCTTGACGCAAAATCGCCTACGCTTACTGACGTAAATTTTGTTTGCTCTGTAACATATATATGATCTATTAGCGTAGCTGTTTTTTCGGTTATTCTAGTCGCAGTTTTTACTAATTGTTCAAGATGAAATATTTCCATTACTGATTGCCATTTCTGCGCGATAGGTTTGAGAAAATTAATATTGAAGTCGCCTATGAGAATGATATCCGCATTCTTTGAATACGCCGGCTCTAGCAAAGCTTCAAACTCGTCTATCCAGCTTGTAGTGGAATCCGGGATATATTGCGTCTATAAACGCAACATAATAAAAATGATTTCGTTTTATAGGGCGTAACCTCAATCCATAATGCTTCTATATTCAGAGTTTCTAGATCAAGTCTCCTACGATGGGACTGATTTTCGGCTATGTAGATCACGATTCCTCCTCCTGCATTATTTATCCTATCTTTTCTCTCAACGCTATAACCTTGAATATCAATTTGATTATCCGTAACAACACTACTTATACATGCTTCTGTTATACCAAATATTTCTATTTCCTGTACACTTTTTTCCATTATTATTTTTAATTGGCTTATTTTAGGCATTAAATGCTGTATATTTAAGTGTCCAATACGTATACCCTTTCCCGTTAGATTAAATGACGTAATATCATACTGCCTCACGCGTCTGATAAACCTTTTGCTGCAAACCCACTGCTCAGCGGCAGTCTTAATACTGGCATGCGTTACCATTTTTTATTTTACAATATTGTATAATATTAAGGAGATCGATAAAATTTAATTTATTCATATTATTATTATTATTATTATTATTATTATTATTATTATTATTATTTTTATTGCCAATATCATCATAATCATTATCATCATCATCAGCAGCAGCAGCAGCGGCGGTAGCAGCAGCCGCAGCAGTAGTAGTAGTAGAAGCAGTGGTAGTAGAAGCAGTAGTAGCAGTAGCAGCAGTAGTAGCAGCAGTAGCAGTATTATGAGATGATGCATCCTCCTCATCATCATCATTTTTTATTGTGGTAATGGTGGATGTGGTGGCTGGCATGATTACATTATTTGTAACCATGACGCGGCTACGTACATCGTCAAGCGATAAGGAAGGAACAGGTGTGTACTCATCAACAACGGCAACAAATGTGTCAATGGTTTCCGCATCCATATTTCCATTAAAATCATTAATAAGTAACTTATCAAATCTGTTAGAGATAGATACATTGTAAATAATGGCATCATCAACATCATCATCCTTATTATTATTATTATTATTATTATTATTATTATTATTATTATTATTATTATTATTATTATTATTTAGAGTCTTATCCAAATTTGCGTTGCGTCCAGTGTGATCATCACCTCTTTCCCGATAATCCGTAGCTAGCGTTGGCGCTTCTTCTTGGCCGGACCCCTATGCCCTTGGACACCGATTTGCTTTATGACCATGGGCGTTACACACTCGGCATCGGACCGGTTGACCGTGTCGGCACGATGAAAGTCTATGGTTGGGTTCACCGCAGTACTGACATGCAGGCCTTACAATGATCGACACATAGTCGTTTATGCATTGTACCAAGAGACTGGAGCCAGTCCTGTTTATGTGCAGTTTATCCGCGAAGTAAAGTTCATTGTTAATTCTAGCTGGTGCGTTGTTGGCGTAGAATAGCTCTGACGACTCGATAACGGTGAAATTTAAGAATTGTGCCCGCACTTCCAGATGGCGATTAAAGTTCCGAACGAATTCCTGCCGACGTGGGTTGTCTGCCCGTGGGCACAGCTCACAGACGTACAATTTGCTTTGCGGGGCTAACACATGAAGATCACACACCAGCCCCTCCAATGCTTTGAGAGCGTCACGTATGTCACCGTCGGAATTGTTTGTTCCAGCCATTACAATAATGTTTTTGTAGTGTTGCAGATCCATCGAATATAATACCTCCAATATACGTTCAATCTTTGCCCCTCTACAGCAGATAACATTAACTGACTGACTAAGGCCACGTTCATTTATTCCTTTAATAATGGATGAACCTATGATGAGTGTTTGTTTTGTAGGATCTGATAAGCGCCCTTTCGATCTATTAGCACTCGTAATGACGGGAATCTGGTTTTGCTAACCTGGTAAGCTAACACTCGAGCGGCTATGGTCATTGTCTGTCTATAACATAGAAAATACGGAGATGATGGTGATAACATCATCAAAGTCGACATCGTAATGTGTATATGGGTCTTGTAGTGAATAACAGTTAATATAGCTATCATGTTGAGAAACGTCTGTTCCGAGAAATCGCCGAGGCACGACGAAGGGGAGACAACTTCCCATATACTCATAAACGATAGTTAATAAATGTACGTGATATTCTCCCTTATATGATATCGGGTTGCGTATGTAGTGTTTAGTATGTAGGCTGACTAAGCACAGCGTGGCTTGCACGTTATTCACTGTCAGGGACACCATATTTTCAGCTCGCCCAGGATCAGGACCGGATCTGTTATGGTGGAGTCCCCTGGGCGGTAATTGTGTGATGGCCTGAAAGAATGCGTCCCCCTCACATAGACGGAGGTCGGGGATCCTCTACACCACCCCACCCCACCCCACCTAAAAATTGAAAATTAGATGCTCTGAGCATCTAATTTTCAATTTTCTTAGTGGAGGCCCTCCGGCTCCCGTCTATAGGAGGGCGACACGCTGTCGATTCATGCATTCAGTATAGATAAATAACATCCTTAGTTTATTTCAAATTTTGCCAAGAATCTTCAATAAAATTTAGACAGAAATTTAACAATAATCTTATCCCAATAATTCTCAAAGTTCATTCCTCCTTAAGAATTAGAATAGGGGCTGGGTCATTGTAATTGGAATAAGATATCCATTGGCATCGAACATCCAATCATGCCTTTGTGGTGGGGGTGGGGTGAGGTGGTGGGGGGGGGGGGGGGGGGGGGAGTAACGCATGCGACAGATCCGATGAAGATGGCGCGAATGATTTCCGAAGAATTCAAAGGCCGTCATCTTATGTAGTTCCAAGATACTGCATTGGTAGTTGCTGCTTCATTTATGCGGTCCTTCTGCTAGATTCTAAACCTACCATTTAGTTGTTAGATTTGCTTCCAAGCTTTGGCCGCAAGTGGCAGGGATCTCTACCTATCTTTTGACACATGAGTCCAACTGGCGAAGATGCTCGGTTTCCAGAAGGTCACCATACAAAGCATCTCCGTCAGAAAGGCAGCGTGTGGACATGTTATGGAGTGACAGCTTCAGAATCATATAACGATCCGGTTACATATTACACCGCACCCGCATATAACATCACTAGGACAAGTTACTATTCACATAAACAATTTGGAAAGCACATAAAAGTTTTGTGGCTTGGAGTAAGAGACAGATCTTCATCTTTAGTGACCTTCCCGTGAGGGCGTGGTGAGTTCCAAGACCGCACCCAGTCACAGTACAGAGTTAGATGGAGAGCTGCCTCCCATCCGTCACCCGTGTGTCGGGAAACTAACGCTTGCCTGTCATTAGGGTTAAGTTTCAGAATGCCTAGAGATGCACGGCAGGCCGGTTTTGCCTACCTTGGCTGGGTCATCTAAGCTAACTGGTATCCGAAGATACAGAGGGGGGTGTATGCGAAATCGACACATTGGTCTTCACTGCTTGGAAACCCCCATAGTTTCCCGGAGTCGGAGCATGTCAACATGTCGATGGGAGGTACAGACAATTATTAAGTCTTGCGGCTGGAGGAGCGTAGAAAGAGGCAATCACTCAATATAATAAGAGGCCCTAAGGTATTTGGCCAATTTTACATAATCTAGCCGGTGTGCGGTGTTACATATCCACTACAGCCGGAAAAGAGGCGTACACAAACATATCTTATCGAGCTAGAATATCCAGGTTTAGCCGATCACATGTCAGGCTCGAGCAATGTGAGCATGAACAGTGACCTCAGCGTAAAAGTGATGCTGGGGGATGATGATGCGGATATAATGTTGCTGTATAGTATAGCCTAGCGTACTGCGGTCCTAGAGTTTTTTATATAAACAAAACAAAATAATTAGGATGGCTGCTTGCCATATACATAGCTAACTATCACGATGTCATCAGTAAATCAGGTCATAGAACCTTACGGTGCTCATTAGTTGTAAGCACAAAAATTAGTTTAATATTTACAGTTAAAAAGATATAAACTTTAAAAAGCGGTCTCAGACGACCGGGGAGGTACCTATTAGTCATCAGTACCTATAGCGGAATGAATGAATAAATATAATAGTACAATAGTTTAGCTACTTGAGTACCTATTGGTCATCGGTATGGAAAGAGTTCATAAATTACTGTAGATGCTGCATTACAGATGAGGAACGCGAGGTGGCACGATTCTGAAGTTGCTGAGAAATCTTCGCAGGCGAACTGTTGATGCGGCTCATTCTCAAGACGACGAAGAACAATGACTGTAGATGGATGTCCACTAGATAGTCATAATAACTAATATAATAATTTTAACATGTTAAAAAGTGTCCTTCCGGTAACCGAAGTTTGAAAGTTGCCCATAACATAGAGGGCTAAAGTTGTAATTAAACTATGCATGTACATGACTGGCTACACCGTACATGATACATCGCATAGCTCTTGCGGTGTACCAAGGCATAGTCCAACCAGACTGTGGCCTAAAAGTGATTTTAACACACGACATGCTGCATGGAAGTTTGAATACCACTTTTCAGCGTGGTCCGGAAGATCTGACGAGTTTTCCACCAAGAATCACCACTTGTTCTACATGCTGTAGAGATTACATCTGGGCCGCGAGACCCAACCATGGGAAGGCTCCTCTGTAGTGTTGGTAGTGAAGAAGTCTCTTAAAAACTGCGATGCGGATGTTCGATTGCTGACCAGAGCAGAAGAACTGAAATCCAAGAGCCACTGCTGCGGCTATTAGGGAGACACAGTGAGTAAGCAGTTGCCCACGTCTTGTACTGCTCTCGCCACACAACCTACCACTTGTTCTCTTTCTCTCGCCGAAGTGTGGTCTCGATTCTTGAGTTTTCGCTCCTTTTATACTACCCGTGACATCAGAGGCAGGACGCCCGACCAATCAGCGGGCGATCTGTAGCCAATCAGCGTACAGCTAGAAGGGGTGACGAGGCTATCACGTGATAGGCACATTCCCCATTCATTTAAGACATACACGCGATTACGACTTCCCAGTAATATTTTGAAAATAATTTCAATGGGCCATTTTTAGAAATGGCTTTAAAAATCCTCTTCTCCAAAACCGTTCGAAGGATGGATTCAGAACTCATGAAATACCATCTAGGGCAAGTGCTGAACCAAATCTGTTCACTTGTGAACTTGATTGTCCAAATCAATCGGCAGCTACCTTGGATGAACTAATTTTCGCGAAAACGACTTCTCCAGAACCGCTGAAGGGATCTGGCCGAAGTTTGAGAGATATGATTATGGAGTAAGGGCCATTAAAATTTGTTCACGGGAAGTTGATCTGTAAAAAAAACATGGCCCCGTCATGGGCCAATCAAAATCTAGCAAGTTTGGCGGCCATGTTGGATTTTATTATTTGATGGATTTTGAGGCCGAAATTGGTTTTATGTGTATTTTGGGGTATTCTGATCTCAAATTTGCAATTTTTGAAACTGAAACTGTCGGATAACCGGGTTAGCGGCTATATTGGATAATTTCCCGCCAAAAGCTCCCATACTTAAACAATGGGAAATTAAAAATGTCTTCTCGAGAACTAGTGGGCCGATTTCAATTATATTTGGCAGGAAACATCCTTAGGGCATCAAGATTTAAGTTTCTTCAAATGAAGCCGATCGACCAATTTGGCCGGCGGCCATCATGGCTTTTGGTCGATTTTAGAAATGTCTTTAAAAGTCTTCGCCGAAACTGTTTGAGGGATTAATTCAAAACTCATAAAATATCATTTAGGGCATGAGCTGAGCCAAGTTTGTTCAGGGGACCGTGATTGGGCAAATGGTTGGGCGCCCTTTTGGATGGCCTGGTTTTCATGAAAGCCGCTGAACGAATTGGGCCGAAATTTGGGCAATATAATATTGATGACTAAGGGCCATTAAAGTTTGTTCAAGATAAGTTGATACATAAAGAAATATGGCCTCTGTTTTCTTGTTACAAGTCTGCTCAACTCATTAGCGTTCTACTTTTTGTTAATGACCATTCTAATTGAAATGCTTATGGTCCAGGTGAGCGAAACAGGCCCCTTGGGCCTCTTGTTTCAACTAGTTTCTTGTCCAGGTACAAGCGGACTACTTTGTCTGCATCAGGCAATGTCTTCAGTTTTAGTTTTGTCATTCTGTGCCATATATTTTCATCTCCCGTAATACGCTCTGAAACAAACTTTCTGTATGCTTCTTCGCCAACAATATCATGTCGCAGAATGTCACGAGCTACTTCATCAGGCATGATAGATTTTGTGACAAAATTCGTCAGATCTATTTCCGTTTTGAATGTATTGGTTCCTTCTATAACTGCTTTGAGACGCTTGGCGTTGTTTTTCTGCCTTCTAATTGCAGAAGCCGATGTCTGAGAATGAGGTGATCGTTTAATCCTGGTAATACCAGCCATATTTTCAGCCTCAAGAGACAGTGTTAGAGCTATAAGGAAGAACGGTGTTAGTGTTGTCGGCTTTCATGTTATTCCTGTCAGCCCTCCAAGAACCTTCCATTTTGCGATTTTCCTGTTCTAGTGCATGGTCCACACCGATACTACTAAATTTGATGTGTGTTTTCTTCACTGCAAAGTTCCCATCAGCAAATACTTTCCACATACCTGGATCACTGGTTTGTAGTTCATACATTTAGCCAAATACTCAGGGATATTCTGTTTTGACTGAAGAAGTGTGTGCAGAGTTGTTCGAGAGATACTAAATGCAAAAACCAGAGACCTTCCCATGATGCTCAGATGAAAAGGAATAATGTGGACATCATATCCATGTAGATTATGGTGGATTTCACCATGGGCATAGTTTCTCCCTTGCTTCGGCAATGTCATCAATATTCCACACAACTGCATTATGCGCCAGGAGAGTAGCTTTGTAGTCCAAATCTACACAGGCAGAGTTGATGTCCGCTGCAATTTCTGAGTCCGTTTCTGGTAACAAGTTCATGCTGTCTGTAAACGTATCTAACATCATGTCGAACATTGCCTGTAGTGTTGTCAGATGTGCTTCCACTGATCGCGTCATATGTTTTCCTTTAAAGATGTGTCTGGTTGTTGTTGAACCAAACAATTATGCTTCTATCCAAGCGTCGTCTATTCCACTGTTCTCTATGGCAGATCCTATTGCTCGGAGAGTGCATAGTACTATATAGAATTCGCCTGCTCGGAAGATGCATTTCCTTTTGTACGCGATTTTGATTGCTTGCATATACACAGGCCCATGGCAAGTGTTATTACTGTCCTCTTATTAACTCCTATAACTTCACTGTTAATATGCCATTCCTTTAGCGCCCAAGTAGCCATGCTGTGTCTTCCACATGCTGCTGGCGAGATATGTGAATATTTTCTCCGGTCTTGAACTCCTTGTAAGTCGGGCTGACCGGTGAAGCTAGACTTCTATACTCCATTTAATGTGCAGTAATTGACTGTGGGATGGACAACCAAAGACTTGTGCCGTGGTACATCTGGCATCAAAAGTTGCTGACCTACGGCTGAAGTTTCCTCATTTTTATCTTTCTCCTGTTGTTGCAAAACCACTATTACTAATCCATGGAATGCATTCTTTCCATCAGGCGTATTCTCCATAAAGTCAACGTTGTCTGCTGCCAAGAATATTGGTAAGCCTTTCTTTTTACCATGGGGAATGGAAACACCACCTGTAAATGCCATACATTGAATTACCGCCTTTGCCAACTGAGAATCGATACGCAAAATTCGGGAATAGTCCACAATCACATTGTTAGCATGTAAATAGTCAATTAAATGCTTGCTTTGGGAATATGCATGTACCTTGAGACCTACTGCTAATGTTCATTATCATTCTTTCTAGCATGTCTAAAACCAGCTTCCTGAATTTGAGGACGATAGGACACCTGCTTACCTGATTTCATTTCATACATAACAGTCTGTGAAATATTGAGACAGGTTTTGTGCATAAGTTGTGAGCGATATTGTGTTTTAAGCTCTGTTTGGGGACCATTAGGTTTCCGCCATAAAAGTGAATAAAGAAGGTTCGGAACATTATCCTCTCGCTCACCATTGTCAAGAGTGCCAGTAAACACAAACGGTTGCTCTCTACATTGGATAGTCTCAAGATGAATAACTTTAGATGCCTAGCCAACAGTAAAATCTTAGGTAGCTGTTGAACATACATGTTCGGGTTTATTTTGTAACACCCTACTAAATTCAATCTCAGATAACTGTTACGATAGCTTTTTTTCATCTGACGGCTAGATACGGGCAAATCACATACACTAGCAATACGAAGTATGCCCCAGTATATACATGTATCCCACAGATCGTCGATGATATCACCACTCTCTAGGTATTTAGCTAGACATAGGAATTCAGTTTCTGCTGAAATTATTCTTTCTAAATTTTGCAGATGAATCACATGTTTTATATAACAGTTTCTGTGCTATTTAAAATATTTTTCTATTGCACTAATCTGTATTCTCTTGGTCAAGATCTTAGTGAAATTTATATGAATATCAGAAATTTAGCACAATATGAGATTCACTAGTTTATTTGGTTAAGAATTGGTTTGTGAAACCATATGTGTTATACGGTGAAACCTCTATGACGACCACCTGCTTTAGGGGCCAAGGAATATGGTTATTAAACCCTTTGAATCCTGAATTTCAAATTCAACATAGCGGTATAAAAAAGCTGTTCGATATTTTGAAACAAATTTAACAGGGACCTGTTGCTGCCGTTAGCATCAATAACTCCTACAGGTAGGCTGGTTATTTTGAAAATACCCAACAGAATATTGACTAAATGGTAAGGATTTGTGTGTGTTAGCTTTTCGGCTTGAAAGGGTTACGATAGGTGGTCTTAAGTCCACTCACCTTATGTATCTATTATATGTTGGTCGTAAAACCAGTTTGCAACAGCAATTGAATTATATTGATAAAGCCATAGTCGTTAGTGATTTTATTATCGCCCATAAAGTGGCCTTTATAGACAGACTTCACCATAATTTTACAATATTCATATAAAATTCCTGAAATCGTAAAAATAACTCAGAATCGCATACACACAGAATAGTCCCATAGAACTTTCCATGACGGTCCTTTTGAATGGCTTGTCATAAAAAGTACACCTGCTTATAATTTTTGTCACTGTACTCAAAAGGGCCCAAAAAAATTAAATAAAAAATTAAAAAGATTTGCCGAAAAAAGGCCAAAAACAGAAAAGAAAAACTGGCACCAACATTTTTCACTTTTAGGAATATATAGTCTCCAAAAATGCATGGTGCCATAAATTTACAGAAAAATGCCACGGGACTAGACATTCTGCCATAGGGCCACATATTATATATAGGGTGAGTCATGACATATCCCGAAGAAGCTTTCCTAAAAATCAGTGAATTAATTAACGTTTGAATTCCTGTTCGCTTTCTCAGATATTCATCAGTGGCTGGCAGATAAATTACACACTTGGAAAAGTGTAATACTAATCGTGGTCTCCTGGAACCACGTTTTAGTTTTAAGGGGCGAGTTTCCATTTTTATCAATGATTCGTCGCCTTAAAATAAAATATGCAAATCAGATACTGTATAAGTTCATGCATTATGTTTTCCATCTAAAACATAATTTTATTACTTTCCTTTCAAAAACACTTTCTAAATTTACCTGGGATTGCTTATTATGTAAAATACTTCATGGAAATTTTGTTTCAAGGTGGTGATATTTGACCTGTTAAATTAATTGCATCACATTCCGAGTCTACACCCTAGCATTTATAGGCGGATGGTCGCAAGTAGCCCTGTATGGTCAAAGATTTTCTACCTACTGGATCTAATATTACCCTCAATTTCTATTGTGTATCACTTCACCATGAGACATATTCTGCCTTATAAGCAAATTTAATGTTAGAAATTCACAAGACATACAATTCATGCACCTTTCGTGACAGACTTTCGACGTTATTTTAACTGTGACGTCGGTTAAGAAGTGACGTAATAGATTATGACGTCAGACACTGGAGTGACAGATATGATTCCCTCCATTGCGATGAAGCATTGATTTCTGTTGTGCATGTGTGGAAGCGGCAGTGGGCTTTCCGTAGTAATCCCATTTGGTACCTGAGACTATGTCGGTAAGGTTGCCCAGTGTATGCTTCCACCACAAGTGCATTCCACGAATGCTGAATACACATTTTGAATCGCGTTATAGGAACCTCGAGTTGCCCTGTAGGTGGGGCTTAGAATACACCTTCCGTATCCTCTGAGTGTCGTAAGATGCGACTAAAGGAGGTAAGGGTGAGGTAACCCTGACAGAAACCTCGAGTGCTGAAAACGGAGGTTCCAGGCCGCACGGCGCACTCTAATAAACCATGGATCCACGCACTTAACGCTTATGATCATGTCGATAGTCACTTACAGGACTGGCGGTATGATCAGCGAACGAAAAGAAGAAGAAGAAGGAACCTCGAGTTATCTCCGAAATTTAAAGGGGAAGTAACTGCTGTAGTGTACAGCTGTTGTGGCATTATCAATCATGCATACAGACTCACGCAGATTCCTTACCCAAATTCCATCTCTGATAATGTTGCTAGACCGGTACTGGTTCAATGCCGGGCCGTCTTGTTCTAGTACCAGCCCAGTAAGCTGTCTTATCAGGGTAGTAGATGGCAATGTGTGGAATACCTTAGGTATTGTTATGGTATAAGGCGTCCAGGCCTAACTGTGACATACGGACGAACCCACATACACGCGGGCGGACACATGCCGTAGCATGTGTCCACCCGCGTGTATGTGGGTTCGTCCGTATATGTGTTAGGCCTGGACGTCTTGTACCATATTCTCAATCAAAAGATGACGATTACACGCTCAATGAATGATCCATTGAACTATAGTAACAGGTCTTCAGACTTCAATGGACGCGATCCGTGGATAGGCTTCACTGATGAGCTTCAACTGTGCGGCATGTTATCAAAGGCATTTCCTGCTAAGGTAGGATACCCTGGAGAGGTTCCATGCTTTCCTCGCACTGTTTGACTTCATGGTTTTCTAAGCCCACGAATCCAATATATTGCAAGAAGAATGTTATACTAATTTACTGAGGATATGTTATGCAGGCAGAGACTAATAATTGGAGGATCCGATCTGCCAATCAAATATATGATGTTATAATCAAATAAATCACTTGATAGCTTACGTCACAATCAAAATGACTTAGCTCCGCCGTGAAAGTGGCAATGGTCCGTTACGAAAGTGTCTAAATTTTATATCTTTGGTGAATTTAATATTTAATAAACATTATGTTGAATATTTTGAAACTAATTTGACAATGACCTGTTGCTGCTATATGCAGTTTACCCTGCAGAGTTGAAATTAGGAAGGAAGATGGGCTAGTAGAATGAATACATGTTAGATTTAGGAAGATGAACCCATGTTCCTTTGAAGTTTTGCTATGTTAACGAGCCTTCGTGGACTACGTCTATAGGATTCAAGATCCTGGAGTTATTTAAAACGTCAAGTATCGATGATTTATTGTCTGGGACATGTGGATGCATGCTTCCACATTGCAAGGGAGAGAATAACGATAACTCAAACCTAGCTTGGATGAATCAGATCTGTCACTTAAATAAATGACGTCATACTCTATTATGCCACATGTAAGCTGACATCACAATCATAATTGTCAGATAAACTCTGTCATGAAGCTGGAATAGTCCGTCAAGTGTACGAAGTGTATGTCTTTGATGGATTTACTATTTAATAAACATTATGTTGAATATTTTTGAAACTGATTTGACTGGGCGCTGTTGTTGCCATAGGAAACAGCACCCAGTCAAATTAGATTCAAAATATTCAACAACTTATTGTATAGTAACGTTGCTATTGGGATTCTGGGTATTCCGGGTTCGATCGATCACACTGTGGCACGCGTAAAACGTGGGCGGAGCATAGCTAGACATGTACATGACATAGCTAGAAATGGGTGTGGCATAGCTAGAAATGGGCGTGACATGGCTAGAAATGTATCCTTATATATTCTCCTTACCAGAAAGCAGTTATTTTGCCGCGCTTGTATTGATTGTGCTTCTAAATCTTAACTGAGATAACTTGGCGGTATGGATTCTTATATGATTATCAAGACAAACAGTAATGGCAGATTCGTGAACGTTTGTAAGAGTCTTCTCCCTTGAACTGTATGACGAGACGCTACCATTAACCCTTTGAACGCTACATTCCCAGAATCTCAATTGTTGAATACGTTGACATTAATTTGACTGGAATCTGGAACTGTCATAAGCATCACCAGATCCCAGGCAATTTAATTTCAAAATAATCAACAGAACATTTATTAAACTGTAAATAGGTTTTCGAATTCGACCTTTCAGATTCAAATGATTAAGCAATGGAGAGATCCGATCTGCTGACCAAGTATATGACTTCATCCTACGTAGTGACGTGTCTAGCTACGTCATGAACATTGAAATGTCCGTCAAGTGTACGACTTGTATGTCTCTGATGGATTTATTACTTAATAAACATTCTGTTGAGTATTTTGAAACTAATTTTTGCGGCAGCATCAACAAGTCAAATTAGTTTCAAACTATTCAACAGCTTACCTGCGTAGCCAAAAAACACTAACCTTCCCAACTTTAAGACAACTAAGAATTATTGGTGAACTCATTGAAAACTACAAATTAATTACACGAACGGGCAGTTGTCAGTTTGTCACTCTTTCCAAAAACAACATCATTCGTGGACATCGCTTAATCCCTCGTGTGTCAACAGCGCCTCAAGGCGCTCAAAATAATGCTTGATATAAACATTTTGATGGTCAATATTTTTCAAACTATTTTAATTTCAGAAGACTATTTTTGTAAATTTACCACTGAATTTTTTTTCGCTGGCTTGACCATTAAAGGGGTTATGGTAAAGAAAATTAAGGTTTTAAGTGCCTAGCTGCAGGCCCGAGAGAAGAGAATTTTTGAAAATTTTAACACTAGAATGACTGGCTCGGTTACCGAGCCAGTCATTCTAGTGGTAAATATTCAAAAATACTCTTCTCTAGGGCCTTTCAAATAGGCATGTCTGAAGACTACTGCACAATTGTTTTTGGTCAGTTTGACCATTAAAGGGTTAAGTTGACACACGAGGGGTTGAGTATTCACACGCAATGTTTCAGTAGCCAGCTAAGACTAAACTTGTTCAGCTGTCGTATTGTGAACATGTGGAACCAGCTGCACAATGACGTAATGTGTGCCAATAGTGGCAATGCCTTTAAGAGTGCATTAGGTAATGGACCTTTCCAGTTTATCCATCAATCATATGACATCATAATCAACTACGTGACGTGTATGATGACGTCATATGACGTCATGGATGACATAGATAAGTTCGTCACGAACGCTTAATTGATGACGGACTAAGCGTTGCTGTGCGAATTGTATGTATTTACTATTTAATGCTGTTGAATATTTTGAAACTAATTTGAGTGGGCGTTGTTGCTGCCAACATCACCTATGGCCGCAACAACATCAAGACAAATTAGTTTCCAAATATTCAACAGCTTGCCTGTATAGCTTTCTGGAAATTGATAGTCAGGGAGATCAGGGATCAATCGAGCCCGACACCGGCGAAGTGTGGGTAGCGCTTTTGGGGAAACCTGAACATTTGAATAGGCTTAAAAGCTTACCTACGTCCAGTACACATAACTCTAACTCTATCTCTATATAACCTAGAAAGTGGGATTCTCGGAAATCAGTATTCAAAATATGTAAATCGATTCCTACACGCCGAAAATGTGGGCGGCGCCTAACTCGGGATGGGCGGGACATAGTTAGAAATGGATCAATCTATCCATTTAAACATGTACTTTAGTCGCAAATGGACCGTTCCACGCGCCCATCTCTAGCTAAGCTCCACCCACACCTCGCTCGTGTTGGGATCGATCGATCTTTGAACTTTAAGCTGTCAAATATTTTGAAACTAATTTGACTGGGCGGTGTTGCTGCATACCAGCATACCATACAAATTAGTTTTCAAACTATTCAACAGAATGTTTATTTAATGGTAAAGACATAAAATTCGTACAACATGTCGGACTATTAATCGTTTAAGACTAACTAAATCGAGTCATTCACGCTGTAATAGATTATGACGTCATCCTACACGTCAAGTAGTTGATTATGACGTCATATGATGGATGGATAAATCGGAAAGGTCCATTATCTTGAATTTTCAATGTAGTGGGGCAGTGCTGTGATTATGATCCGATCCGATCTGTAATTTAAGTATATGAAGTCATAATCAAATATAGCACTTGTTAGCTGCCATCACAGTCAAAATGAATCAGCTCCATCACGAAAGCGTATGTATTGTATGTATGTATGACTTTGTTGAATATTTTGGAACTAATTTGACTCGGAACGCATATGGCAGCTATAGAACATGATGTTTCTATCAAATTACTTTCAAAATATTCACCAGTTTACCTGTGTCGTTGCTTTGGAATTTACTTACCGGGAATTCAGGTTTCAAATGTTCAACTCGATTCTAACACTGGTACAAAGTGTACAGGCCACTGCTACAAATTGAATAAGCTATTATTGTGCTGGTGGAGGGGGAAGCAAACTATCTCTCGTATTTCGTTTCAAAATTAGTGCGTAAATCTATGAGATTGTACAATTCTACAAGCCACAAGACAATAGTTTCAATAGTTTCAATGGCTAATAACTCTGGACCTGTTGAATATATTGAAGACACTGCCTGAAAGTTGTTGGTGGCTTAGCTGATTGACAAATCAATGGATCCGATCTGTTACTAAAGTATATTACGTCATAATTAACTACGTCACGTGTAGGCTTATTACAATCACAATTGACAGAAAATACTCTGTCACGAAGCTAAGAAAATGGCCGAATTGTGTATCTTTAATGGATTTATTATTTACTAGACATAGGCAGCAACAGCACCCAATCAAATTTGTTTCAAAATAATTGATAGTGTATCTGTATAATTACCTTGAAAATGGGATTCTGAGGATTCAGGGTTCAAAGTACATAGATTAATCCCAACACGTGTCCGGAGCTTACATAGAAATGGGCGGGGCTTAGACAGAAATGGATCCCGTCTATTGGCAAATCCTGTGAACTAATAACTCACAAAACAGCTATCTCGTTCTCAAACAGTATTATTTATTTATGTATAAGCCTTTTTCACAGTTGAAATACAAAAGAAAAGCGAGATACGGTTAGTACAATAATAAGCAATATTGGGCAGAGATTTGCTACTATCGTCTGAATACAGACGAACCATCACGGTGATGATGATGATGATGATGATGATGATGATGATGATGATGATGATGATGGGCAGGAGGAGGAGGAAGAGGAGGAGGAAGAGGAGGAGGAAGAGGAAGAGGAGGCGGAGGAGGAGTAGGAGGAATGAGGGGCAAGATGGGGGTGGGGTGAGGAGGAGGGGAGGGAGAGGAGGGGAGGAGGAGGAAGAGTGACGACAACGACCAATTACATTACCACTTTTACCCAGCAGCAACATGTGTCTGTCTGTCAGTCAGCCCGTCAGTCTGTCATTCCTTTGGTACGTCAGTCACTCGGTCAGTCGGTGGGTGTCGAAGGATGGATGTTGGATGGATGGGTTGGTGGGCGGGCGGGCGAGCGGACATGTGTCCAGGCTGGCGGGCGGGCGGGTGGACGGACGGACGGACGGACGGACGGACGGACGGACGGACGGACGGATGGATGGATGGATGGATGGATCGATTAGTATTTTCTTAGATACATATATCTATAACACAACTATGCTTGTAATAGTTTCTAGCTTTTTTGTGGAAGAATCCCGGTGGTTTAGCAACAAAATGGATCCACTATAATTGTAAATTTGCTTTGTGCTAAGAGAATCTGGCAAACTTTCTTTAACACTTTAACCTTCAAATTTGTTCAAGAAAATTTTAATTTTCTCATATAAAATCTCCATTTATAGACCAAAAAATTATTTATATTTTTGAAAATTTATCACTGATGTGACTGGCTGGGTTATCGAGACATTCATTCCAGTGGTAAATTTTTAAAAGTAGTCTTCTCTGCAAATGAACATTTCTCAAGACCGCTCCAGAAATCTTTTTTGGCCAGCTCGGGTGTTAAATGATATTAATAACGAGGCTTGAATCCTCCCTGACCATTACCTTAACGGGGCTGTGGCGTGAAGAAGGGATATATCTTAGAAAATATAAATCCCCTTATTTTTTATTATAACATCAATCTGTATTTTCGAATACATCATATTAAAAATAAGATAACCGACCGAGTCATTCCAGTCGTAAATTTTCAAAAATACGCTCCTCTTGGTCGGCAAATGAATATTCTTATGAGAAAATTAAAGCTTTTTTGAACAAATGTGAGGGTTAAACGATGAACCCTTTGAAAGAAAAGGCCAAAAAGACAAAAACGCTTTACAATTTAACAATTATTCTATCGAGTATTTTGAAACTAATTGGACTGGAAGCAGTCGGTGCCTAGATAAACAGCAAATGTTCCTGTCAAATTAGTTAACTAATTAAGGAATACTTAACACCTTACATGTAGGCTATGACTGCGCTAAAATTGGGATTCTTGGCCTACAGGATTCAAAGGGTAAAAATTCATGAATCCATTTCCCCCGTCAATCATATGACGTTATAATCAACTACGCGACGTGAATGTTGACATCAAAATCATGACGTTATGAATGATTCGATTAAGCCCGTCTTTAACGCTTAATAGTCCGACACGTTGTACGAATTGTATGCTTTTGCTATTTAATAGGCAGCAACAGCGCCCAGTCAAATTAGTTTCAAAATATTCAACAGCTTGCCTGTATAGTTTTCTGGAAATTGATAGTCTGACAGGGAGTTCAGAGATCGAACCCAACACGAGCGAGGTGCGGGTAGAGTTTAGATAGAGATGGGTGGGGCATAGCTAAAACAGGAAAGGGTCATTGCTATATACACACAATATATGAACAGTGTGAGATGTGAATAATTTAGCACAAACATGTATATAACTTGTAAAATAGTACACGATAAACAGCATTTCTCATCAGTATCACAATGGTAGTATTAAGCTGGCGGAATATAGCGATTCATTTGATTTAAATTAATTCAAATTAATTTCTTGGAAGGATCGATCTGTCATTCAAGTATCTGACGTCATAATCATAATACATCACGGGTTGGCTGACGTCATAATCAAATGACCTAGTTTCGACCATAGATCTGGATATATTAACTAGATGGCCCATACGCATACCCGTACAATCGTCATTGACGTCGTTCAGTAAATCGCAATTGTGTATGGTAGGTTATTCACTGACTGGCTGACGCAGAAGATCAGCTGTATATATAATTCAAAAATGCTAAATTAATTTTTGGTAATTTGAAGACAAATTTGAACAGACGCAAATTTACATATTTTTATCAGATATAAAATTGTATGGGCTATTATAATCTAACACTTTATAGGTTTAGTAACAAAAACTAATTATTCTGGAGACTATACATCCGGTGAGAAAATATTGAACTCTGAAATGCCGCTTTTGTGAGGGTCATGGGCGATCTAGCAAGTATATACTAAATCGATGGGTTCAACACAAAAGGAACAAAGATCAGACACTAGGCCTAACTGTCTGAATTGTATGTTTTTGATGAGATTAAAATTCAATAAATATTCTGTTGAAAATTTGGAAATTCATTTTAATTGGTTTCAAAATAGTTCTCAGCGTACACGTAAAGTCCTAGCCTACCTTGAAATAGAGATTCTATGAAGTCACGGTTCACAGAGCTAGTTGTAATTCAACTATTACCGCAATAATAATTTGATATATAAAGCTTACACGTGAAGTATTTTAATTTCAGTTGATTGAATATTCACACATCTCTACGTCACTGGAAATATAAGGCCACTAATCACATAATTATTTTGGTTATCATAACAATTAATGTACTTAACATATTACAAATACAGTATAAAATAGATTTTGGTCAAATATCTGGTAGTTTTAGTACCAACACGTGAGCAAATCTGAACCATACAATGCTTAAATGAGAACAACAACACACCTCCTTTAAAATATTACAATAGCTTGTACGTATAATAATTATATAACTTGTCCGTTCATCAGATAACTGCCATTGTCGTAATGGAGGAAACCAGGTTTAGCGATGCCCCGCCCATCTCTAGCTAATCGCCACCACGCCTCGCCTGTGTTGGGATCGATCGATCCCTGAAATCCATGACTATTATTTCCAGTAAACTAAACACCAATTTAAGCGTCCGTGATGAACTTAGCTACGTCATTCATTATGTAATTGATTATGGCATCATCCTACACGTCACGTACGATTATGACGTCATATGATTGACGGAAAAATTTGAATTCTCCACTGGTACAGTCACCTGTTTTAGAGCCACAAGAAGGTGAACATCCAATTTTATAAATGTGGTCATACCAGAGTCCCTCTTAAACAAGCACCAGTTTGCCTCAGCCCTACTCCACCACATAGTTATTCACTAGCTTTAATCTCAGAAATCGCCTTTTCACAGGCATCGGCATATTCACAGACATCGCCTTATTCACGGGCATTGCCATATTCACAGCCATCGCCTTATTCACTGACATCGCCTTATTCACTGACATCGGCATATTGACAGCCATTGCCTTATTCACAGACATTGCCATATTCACAGGCATCGCCTTATTCACATACATTGCCATATGCACAGGCATTGCCTTATTCACAGACATTGCCTTATTCACAGACATCGGAATATTCACAGGCATTGCCTTATTCACAGGCATTGCCATATTCACTGGCATCGCCATATTCACAGACATCAGCATATTGACAACCATTGCCATATTCACAGACATTGCCATATTCACAGACATCGCCATATTCAGACATCGCCATATTGGCAGCCATTGCCTTATTCACAGACATTGCCATATTCACAGACATCGCCATATTCACAGGCATCGGTATATTGACAGCTATTGCCTTATTCACAGACATTGCCATATTCACAGGCATCGGCATATTGACAGCATTGCCTTATTCACAGACATTGCCATATTCACAGACATTGGCATATTCACAGGCATCGGCATAGTCACTGACATCGCCATATTCACAGACATCGGCATATTCATAGGCATTGCCTTATTCAGAGACATTGCCATATTCACAGACATTGCCATATTCACAGACATCGGCATATTGACAGCCATTGCCTTATTCACTGGCATTACCATATTCACAGGCATTGCCTTATTCACAGACATCGGCATATTCACAGGCATTACCTTATTCAGAGACATTGCAATATTCACAGACATTGCCATATTCACAGACATCGGCATATTGACAGCCATTGCCTTATTCACGGGCATTGCCATACTTCACAGGCATTGCCTTATTCACAGATATCGACATATTCACAGGCATTGCCTTATTCAGAGACAACGGCATATTCAAATAATCTCATCTGTCACTCAAGTACATAAAGTCATACTCAATTACGCCACACGTAGTCTGACGTTACAATCACAAATGACAGCGAATGTTCCGTCATAAAGTTGGAATAGTCCGCTAAGTGCACGAATTTTATGTCTTTGATGAATTTATTACATCCTGTTGAATATTTTTAACTAATTTGACTAGGCTGTTTTCTTCCATAGGCAGCCACAGCATCCAGTCAAATTACTATCAAAATATTAAACAGCTTACCTTATAGTTAGGTCTACCTTGAAATTCAAGGTTTAAAGTAAATAAATCGATCCCAACGCGTGCAAATCGTGGGCGAATCTTAACTACAAATGGGCGGGGCATAGCTAAAAATGGATCCTTCTAATTGTGCGTAGTTATGTAATGACCTTTTCCAGTTTTAGCTATGCCCGACCCATCTCTAACTAAGCCCCCACCCACACATGCTCGTGTTGGGATCGATCGATCTTTCAGCTCCCTGACTATCAATTTCCAAGTAATTATGCTGGTAAACTGTTGAATATTTTGAAACTAATTCGACTTGGTGATGTTTATTAAAAAGAAAAGACATACAACTTGTCGGACTATTAAGCATTAAAGAGCGACTATATCGAATCACTAATGACGTCATGCTTATGACGTCATCCTCCACGTCACATAGTTGAATATGACGCCATGTGATGGATGGATAAACTTGGAAAGGTCCATTACGATCAAAGGATATCACAATTAATCATAAATAATTCTCAAACTTCTCCAATATCTGTGGAGAAAGCTTCCTCGATATTGCCAAAGGTAGATCATGGCATCACATTACGAAGACGCGCACGCGCGTGCAGTACAGTACACAATATGCATTTATTATCACAGAAAATTATGTTTAATTAACAAAAACTATCTCATCTTTCATCTTCCTATCTGTCATATGTTTGACATAGTCGTCGTATGTAGGAGGAGGCGTTGTGAGAGAATCGGATATTTGTCGCAAAATCGGCAAACAAGGCATGTGCATCCCAGGAAACCGTCGAGTCCCTGTCCGCTCTTGTTGTTGTTGTTGTTGTTGTTGTTGTTGTTGTTGTTGCGGTTGTTGTTGTTGCTGTTGTTGTTGCTGATGTTGTTGTTGTTGTTGTTGTTGTTGCTGCTGCTGCTGCTGTTGTTGTTGTTGTTGCTGATGCAGTTGTTGTTGTTGTTGTTGTTGTTGTTGATTATCTTCACTTATTGGTAAATGCATTTGTGAATTAATTTCATTGTTTATAGATTCGCGATTCGTATTATTATCGTGTGGTAAAATGTTCGACTGACTGTTTGAATCATTCGCATTATCATCAGCGTCACCATTTGGATCCAAGCCGGCTTCCGTTCCTACTTCAACGTGTTCATTTCCGCTATTACCTTCACCGTGGTCACTCCCACCACCGCCACCACCACCACCACCACCACCACCACCACCATTACCAGTAGCTGTTGCACAACCACCACTACCATGAGAAGTTGGTGAATCATTGGTGTCAATCCTTATCCGAGGGCGAATATCATGATGATCTGTAAGAAAAGCTGGTGATAGCTGGCCAGAATTATGAGTCACGGAAACACCACCCGGTTGAAGAATTTCATTTACTAACAGCGCATGCGTACTCCCGTACTGGTTCGGAATGTCGGAGGGCACGGCCACAGGGGCGTTGCCAAATAATTGATCATAGGTGGGTGGTGGCTCGGCGAGTGACGGGTCTGAGTCTGCGTACAGACCGCTCCCCCCAGACGCCTCGCCATCACTGTTGTTTTGATTACGACATCTCCGTCGAACATTTACGATAATCGCCCAGGATATCGGGAGCACTACAAACACTAAAGCGAGAATCCCGATCCACCAGAACATCGATTGTTCTGCGACTTGAGCTGCGAAAAGAAAACAAAATACGGTGAAACGAAAACCCGTAATCATTAAACTATCGAAATTTGTAAAGAAAATCCGTATTTTGCATACTTACACCAACAGCTCATAAATAAGTTAGTTTATTTCCTAAACCAAAACAGAAACATGTTAGTTAGTACAATTTCGAAAAGAATGTAAGAAATTGTCTGTTGAATATTTTGAAGAATCTGACCTCGTGTAACGTCATACTCAGCTCAGCGCGTGTATGATGACGTCACAATCATTACGTCACAAAGGGTTCCATATAGACCGTCATCAAATCTCAAATAGTCGGACACGGTGTATGAATTGCATGTCTTTGTAATTCTTTGCTACTTAATAAGCATGCTTAGGCAGCAACAGCACCCAGTCAAATTAGTTTCAAAATATTCAACTGCTTACCTGTGTAGTTTTTTTTGGAAATTGATAGTCAGTGTGTTCAGAGAGCGATCGATCCCAACGCAAGTAAGGTGTGGGTGGAGCTTAGCTAGAGATGGGCGGGGCATAGCTAAAACTGGAAGGGTCCATTGGATTGGATGAGATTGAGACCTATAGGCAGCAATATCTTTCAATCCAAGTAAGTTCCAAATATTCAACAGAACGTTTTATTTTGGTTTTGAAACACATGAAGTTATTTTTAAGCTTTAGGCCCCCTACTGTAATGTCCATTTGCAGACCAGACGAACGCTATGTTTAACAATAGACCTTTTCATTTTTTGCTATGCCCCGCCCATCACTAGCTAAACTCCACCCACACCTCGCCGTGTTGGGATTGATCGATCCCCAAATGCCCTAGCTATAAATTTCCTGAAAAATATACAGGGAAGCTGTTGAATATTTTGTAACTAATTTGACTGGGTGCTGTTGCTGCCTATGGCAGCAACAGCGCCCAGTCAAATTAGTTTCAAAATAGTCAACAGAATATTCATTAAATAGTAAAAAAGCAAATAATGTGTACAACAACGCATAGACCGTCTTCAAATATACGTTCGTGACGTACTTATCGACGTCATTCATTATGATGTCATTGTACACATCACGCAGTTCATTTTGACGTCATATGATGGGTGGGAAACTCTGGAAAAGTGAATTAGCTAATGGAAGAACTGTTATCGAACCGACCAATTCAGCGCTGATGTCTATAAAGTAGGGGAGCCAGTCATAACAGTTGTTCATTTTCTAAAAAGATTCCTTTCGTAGCTAGCAAATTGACATTTCCTAGAGGTCATTTTAAGCGGCTTGGCCATTAAGGGGGCTAATGTATGCTGTTCCATTCACTCCACGCACGCACGCACGTCCACCAGATCGCGGACACGCACGCACGTACGAACTCAGACACACGCACGCAGACGCACGCATTCACTCACACCCATCACACATCGTCCAAATAGCCCAATAGTTGCTGGTTTTCACCCTGACAACGGCGCTGCAGTAAGTTGTTGTTGTGAACGAGAGCAGTAGCATTTATAGCAACCGCTTTCTAAAATGGACACGAGCCTTCATCTTACATTGAATTGCACAGATTTGAACATTCAGATTCAGTATTAACCATTTAACACTCAATTCGGCCACAAATAATCAAGTGTCCACTTGCAGGACTATTTTTGAAAATTTACCACTGGAAACCGAGCCAGTCATTCCAGTATTAAATTTTCAAAAATAGTCTTCTCTTGATCTGCAAATGGACATTTTATATGAGAAAATTTAAATTCTTTAAAAAAAATCGACGGTTAAAAGTTTAAGACATTCCTAATCCCGAAATGAATCCTCTTTGAGAGTAAATATCATGTGGTGATATTCTAACTACGCATGTGCAGCGCATTATTTACCATTAACATTTTAGTGTTTCACTTTCAAGACACCTCTCCAGACAAAAGCTGTTGAATATTGTAACACTAATTTGACTAGAACCTGCCTTCGGCCGCATCAGCTCCCATTCAAGTTAGTTTTAAAATATGTATCACATTATATAGAACTTGTTGGTTCGGGGCTGTAGGGTTAAAGTGGTAAGAATATATACATGCGTGGGTTTCTAATTTCCCGCCGTAGATGTTTAGAATTCATTAGCCAAAATCACGAATACTTGATGAATACAGGAATGACGTCATGAATCTGCTAATGTCTTCGTGATAAAGCCATTGTCATTCAAGCTGTTCAGATAGATAATAATGCTACAATGTCGTGTTCCCCAGGAGAATTAATGCCATCACGGCAGTAGCAGCAGCAGCAGCGGTAGCGGCTGTTGTAGTAGTAGTAGTAGTAGTAGTAGTAGTAGTAGTAGTAGTAGTAGTAGTAGTAGTAGTAGTAGTAGTAGTAGTAGTAGTAGTAGTAATTAATCCCGGCGCTGAAGGCCGGTGTGAGTATTGAGATTGGTGCCGTCTGCCAGTCTGCGCTCGTGCGCGTGCGCGTGCGCGTGCGCGTGCGCGAGCGCGTGCGCGTGCGCGATTGTGTGCGTGTGTGTGTGTGTGTGTGTGTGTGCATGCGTCTCTGTATGTGTGTCTTTCTGTCTGTCTGTCTGTCTGTCTGTCTGTCTGGCTGGCTGGCTGGTTTATCGAGAATTCTATGAGAAGGAATCACCAAATTTGGCACATACATTGATTGGCACATACATTGATTACATTATGAGTGTCTAGAGAAATTAAGTAGGTAGAATCGCCAAAGCTGGCCCATCCTTTCATATTATAGGTGGCTAGAAGTTCTATGAGTTTCAGCACAATGCACAAAAGCCACAAAGTGCATACTGGAATACATATTGTTGGCCATAACTCTGGAATGCAAGAAGGTAGAATCGCCAGATTTAGCGCACGCCTTCATATTACGACAGTTTATGATTGCTTTAAGTTTGAGGTCAAGGGATCGACTATTTAGGTCATGGGGTCACTAGGTTTATTGTCAGAACAGAGGGCAAAGGCGTGATTCAGCATCTCCCTCGAGGGCGTTCTACTTGTGGTAGTGTTGATGGCGATGGCGGTGTTGATGTTCGATGATAGTGGCGGTAGTAGTAGTAGTAGTAGTAGTAGTAGTAGTAGTAGTAGTAGTAGTAGTAGTAGTAGTAGTAGTAGTAGTAGTGGTAGCAGTAGTAGTAAAGTAGCAGTAGCAGTAGTAGTAGTAGTAGTAGTAGTAGTAGTAGTAGTAGTAGTAGTAGTAGTAGTAGTGGTAGTGGTAGTAGTAGTAGTAGTAGTAGTAGTAGTAGTAGTAGTAGTAGTAGTAGTAGTAGTAGTAGTAGTAGTGGTAGTAGTAGTAGTCATCGTTGTCGTCTGTCGTTGGCGTCATTGCTAGTAGTGGTAGTGGTAGTGGTAGTGGTAGGGTAGGGATTGCGGCAGCGGCAGCGGTAGGTTGTAGTCGTAGTAGTAGTAGTTGTAGTAGTAGTAGTAGTAGTAGTAGTAGTAGTAGTAGTAGTAGTAGTAGTAGTAGTAGTAGTAGTTAGTAGTAGTAGTAGGTGCGACTAAAAGCAGTCGCATAATCACGTAGGTAAGAAACACACCTTCTTTACAGCGGAATCTGATTTCGTAGTCTCTGCACAGTCTCTCCCAAGGCTGCTGCCTGTTCTTGCACACTAGTCCGTCCTTCGTGCAGGCCAAGTCAAATATGTCCAAGCCAGCGGTATGGCCCACGTCATTAGACTTAAACCGCTTCCTAGTGGAAGCAACTCTGCATTCCGCACCAATTACAGTCGAGCCTTTGCAAACTGCGTGGCCACGCTGCGAGTGAGAAAACAAGTAAATGTTGTCATTAACCCATCACGTGTCAACTTAACCCTTTTGTGAAGAAAGCCGGCCAACCCGGGACTTTGCAGTGGTCTTGAAGAATGCCCATTGGCAGGCCAAGTGAAGACTATTTTTGAACATTTACCACTGGAATGACTGGCTCGGTAACCGAGCCAGCCATTCCAATGGTCAATTTTCACAAATAGTCTTCACTTGGCCTGCAAATAGACGTTCAATAAGCAAACCTTTTGATGTTTTGACAAAATTTAGTCATTAAAGGGTTTACCCGTTCCTGGTCAAAACGGTGAAAACAACCGGCTCTGTAGTGGTCTTGAGCAATGTCAATTTGCAGGCCAAGAGAACACTACTAATTTGCCTCATTCCCGTAATAAACTTGCATAACTAGAAGACCTGTTCGTCTGCAAACGGGCACTGGCTCGTCTTGACCATTAACCTATTTCTGGTCAAACCCGCCAAAAGTGGCCGCTACAGTGGTCTTGAGGTAAATCATCTAATCCTGACTAGTAAACCTATAAAGGAAAGTTCTAGCCCTTTCAGATTCAGATTCAGATTATTTTATTTACACCCCCAGGCCACATAATGGCATATGGGGAATATGAATTTACAGAAATTATAAATGTTATGGCGATCAGACATTATATATCAATTCATAATTACATATTTTGGTATTTATATAGTTATATAACCACTTTTTGTGCTTTCGGTAGTAGTAGTAGTAGTAGTAGTAGTAGTAGTAGTAGTAGTAGTAGTAGTAGTAGTAGTAGTGGTAGTGGTAGTGGTAGTAGTAGTAGTAGTAGTAGTAGTAGTAGTAGTAGTAGTAGTAGTAGTAGTAGTAGTAGCAGCAGCAGCAGCAGCAGCAGCAGTAGTAGTAGTAGTAGTAGTAGTAGTAGTAGTAGTAGTAGTAGTAGTAGTTGTAGTAGTAGTAGTAGTAGTAGTAGTAGTAGTAGTAGTAGTAACTTAGAATTATTATGAAAGTTACAGTTATTATTTACACGTACTTCATAATTAGTAATGACAGAATTATTACTGTTATTGTACCGCCATCTCAATAACAAAGTACTAAAATTATAGTGGTCATATTGTGGGGGTCATCAGGATTTAGATTATAATAAATATATAATAACTGATTATAAAAAATGTCAGATTGGTATTCTTAGAAATGGGTTATTGCTGTACATAAGGTAGTCATTTTTTAAACTAAAATACAGAACAACCTTATTTTCAACAATAGACAGTTATATTCATTCATATCGCGACACAGACTATTTTGGGTATTCACCACCGGAGTGACTTGCTCGATAACCGAGCCAGTCATTGCTGTGTTAAATCTACAAAACAGCCTCTCATCGTGTTACTCTATAGTTTTTCTACAATAGACAACTCCGGTGCGGCAACTGTTAAAAGGCCAAAAGAATGTTAGGTTTTACTGGGAAATTGCAATCAAATTGGTTTCAAATCGTTCTCCATCTTACATATATTATTGCTTTGAAATTGAGATACTAGTACTTCACAGTCCAGAGGTTTTAAATCACTGATATATTCTATGCCCTGTAGGTGGAGCTTAGAATACACCTTCCGTATCCTCTGCGTGTCGTAAGAGGCGACTAAAGGAGGTAAGGGTGAGGTAACCCTGACAGAAACCTCGAGTGCTGAAGACGGAGGTTCCAGGCCGCACGGCGCACTCTAATAAACCATGGATCCACGCACTTAACGCTTATGATCATGTCGATAGTCACTTACAGGACTGGCGGTATGATCAGCGAACGACGAGAAGAAGACTGATATATTCTAAGCTGCCAATGTTATATTTGCATGACTTTTGACCGTTTAACGTTTAGCAAGACCAATGCGCCAGTGCTATGGAATGAATACATCCGATCTGACGTCATAATCAAATATGTCTCTTGTTAGCTTACTTCATATATTCTAAGCTGCCGATGTCATATTTGCACGACCTTTGACCTTTTAAGCATTTAGCGAGACCAGTGTGCCAGTGCTATTACCGCGGAATGAATAGATCCGCTCTGTGATTCCACTATCTGACATCATAATCAAATAGTGTCTTGTTAGCTGACTTCACCGTAGCACCGTTAAGAAGGTCCGGCAATGAATGGCCCATTACGAAATCTGAATTGTACATAGGTGTCCATTTGGTGTAAATAAAGAAATGACATGAAACGAAATCTGAATTGCATGTCTTTGATGAATTTCCAGCTAAGCTCCGTCAATTTTATACGTTTTTGGATCGATTTTAACAATAAAGCCTACAGTAGCAGAATCTCAAATTCAAGGTAACTATACCAGTAAGCTATTAACCCCTCTTGTGTCAACTTAATCCTTCAATGGTCAACTCGGTAAAAAAAAACCGCGACCTCTGCCTCTCAGTGATCTTGAGAAATGTCCATGTGCAGGCTAGGAGAAGAATATTTTTGTAAAGTTGCCACTGGAATGACTGGCTAGGTAGGTGAGCCAGTCATTCCAGTGGTAAATTGTCAAAAATGCTCTTCTTGATCTGCAATTGGACTAAGCAGAAATTTGACTTTTCTTGAACATTACACTTTTGATGAATGTCCATTTGAAGGATAACAGAAATCAATTTTTTGTAAATTTTCGTTATAAATTTACAAAAATACTTTTTTTGGATGCAAAAATCTAAATTCCTTGAACAGTATTGGCAATTAAATTTAATTAACCCTTGCTGTAGCCAGTCAAATTCTAAGCCAGCCAGCCAGCCAGCCAGCCAAGCAGCCAGCCAGCCAGCCAGGCGGCCAGCCAGCCAGCCAGCCAGCCAGCCAGGCAACCAACCAACCAACCAGCCAGCCAACCAGCCAGCCATGCAACCACAAAAGCGTATTCCGGGCTGTCGTTTCAAGAGTTTTTCGTATACACTAATCAAAGTTGGTGTATGCATCCATTGTAGCCTTAAGCTATGCAGAGTAACAAAAGTAGGTCAGTGCGACCTATTTTTCGCGCTTCACATGCAGCTGCCTTGTTCATATCACATATATGATAGATTGATTTTAACGTCCCCACATTCCAGCCATACTAACGCTGACATTTCAAACTACTCACAGAAACTCGTTAATATTTTAGGTAGTGTACGATTCATTGGGCATAATGATTATAACTCTAGCATTAGTACGGGTCAATAACTCTATCAACCATCGTCACGTAGACATCAAACGCCTCAGAGATTCTAAATATACGTGTCTTGGCGAGAGTGGGTTTTCCGGTACAAGTATAGGTAGGCGAGTATATCACGACAGTAAAAATCCCCGCATCTAATTCTTCCTGTTAACTCTCGCCAGAAAGATGGCCCGTGTTTAACCCTTTAACCCTCATATCAGCCAAAAACGGCTTCTGTAACAGTCTTGAGAATTATCCATTTGCAGACCAAGAGAAGACTATTTTTGACATTTTACCACTTGAATGACTGGCTCGATAACCGAGCCAGTCGCTCCAGTGGTAAAATTTTTTAAATAGTCTTCTCCTGGTCTGCAGATGGACATTTTCTATGAGAAAACTGAAATTTTCTAGAACAAATTCGATGGTTATATGGTTATGGTCGTGGTAAATTATCGATTTCTCGTTAGGAATTTCCGTGTACCGTATGTATACATATATTTATCTGTTGATAATTATTGTATCAAGGTTACGTCTTGTTTTTTTATGCAATATTTCCATTTTCGATGAATTATTGTTTTCTTTATACATTATATAAATAGTTGCTATGCAACAGAAATGAGTGTATTGCCGAACGAATGGTGGTATAATATTCATATAAAATGCAAATGTTACTGAAGCGCTGCAGGATATTATAAATGGTATTTCCGTCAGTGGCCAAACTATACCTTGCACGTATAGAGCAAGAACGCTATTACGCAACTCCGGTCCATGCGGACGAACACATGCTCGATCGACTAACGAATAGTTGCCTATAGTTTGCTAATCGAATGTATCGTTTTCTGGTCATCTGATAGGAAGGATTGTTCGTTACAAAAAAAGTACGTCATGAATGGCGTATCTAGGTCCGTCAGGAACTCTTAATAATCAGTCATGTTTACGAATTGTATATCTTTACTACTTAATAACCATTCTCAGTATTGAATATTTTGAAACTAACTTGACTGGGCGATGTTGCTGCATTAGAGACCCAGTCAAATTAGTTCCGTAATATTCAACAATTTAGCTGTATTGCTTCCGGGAAATTGAGATTCGGTGAATGCACGGTTTGATAGAGCCAACACAGGAAAAGTGTAGACGGAGATTAGCTATAGATGGGAGGGGCATAGCTAAAAGTGGATTCAGCCATCTTTATAATGTGTCACCAATGAAGGGAATCATTTCTAGCCATGCCCAGCCCATTTTTAGTTAAGCCCCGCCCCCGCGTGTTGGAATCGAATTAAGACTTTGAAGCCTATATTCCCATAATGAAAATTTCAAAGTAACTATGCAGATATGGCAACAACAACCCAAAGTCAACTTGGTTTCAAAATATTCAACAGAATGATTGTTAAATTGTAAATTTATCAAAGACATACAGTTCATACACTTCGTGACAGACCTTTCGATTTTTGTAACTGAGATAGGGCTTATACGTCATGTTGATTATGACGTCAGCTAACATGTGACATTGTTGATTATGACGTCAGATACTTGAGTGACAGATCGGATTCCTCCTAATAGAGAGAAGTATCTATACAGCTATTCTTCAATCGTGTGGAGCAATATTAAAGACACCATTGCATAGCTCCAGGTACAGCTTCGTCGTTGTTGCTGTTGGTGGTGGTGGTGGTGGTGGTGGTGGTGGTGGTGGTGGTGGTGGTGGTGGTGGTGGTGGTGGTGGTGGTGGTGGTGGTGGCGGCGGCGGCGGCGGCGGAGACGCCGGTGGTGGTGGTGGTGGTGGTGGTGGTGGTGGTGGTGTTAGCGTGGTTAGTGCTGCTGCTGCTGCTGCTGTTGTTGTTGTTGTTGTTGTTGTTGTTGTTGTTGTTGTTGTTGTTGTTACTGTTGTTGTTGTTGTTGTTGTTTTTGTTGTTGTTTTTGTTGTCAGTCTTGTATTGTTGTTGTTACTGTTGTTGTTGTTGTTTTTGTTTTTGTTTTTGTTGTCAGTCTTGTATGCAAGCTACCATGCGCCACGCTACGATTTAAATCAATTAAAACCGATATCACTGTTGGACACATACATATGGCCCATTAATAATTGCCAATTAGGGTAGATACGGACATACCATATTTTCACCCATGTGTGTTGGTGTGGGAAATGCATTTTTTGTGGTAGAATATGTAATTAAACCCTGAAGATCTTCTCGCTGAAGATTTGCAGTACACCACACGCAATAGATAGATATATAGTCTCCCAACTGTGATGAAACGGTCAATAGAGCTTGGTTATACGGTGTCCGTTTAATAACAGTTTAAATATAGCTAGCACGGGAAATCCCGATCGTTTGGCATAATGCAACAAATTATGCCGTCTCATACTCTCGATCGATATATAGGTTATAGAAAGAAGAAATATTTCTTCGAAAAATGGAAAAACCGCCTTTCATAGCGAAACATAAACGTGCTTTATAGATATATACGAGCTCTCTATATAGCTGTGCGGCATTAGCAATCCAGGTAGTCACTGAAGACTGGTGTCTGATGGTAGCTCTAGATAGCTTTTGGGGTTGAATGTTGGTGGTTCGTTAAGACATGTGGTCTTACGACCACCCGTCTTAAAGAACCACCCACATTCAGCCTCAAAAGCTAGTGTCCGTTATAGAAGTTAGATTGTATATGCGTGTGGTGAAAATGCCACCAACCACCCCATCTACACGCAAGAGATAATTCTAGTAATGCACTACCCATATTAAATAAACTGCTATCAATATTTGCGGCGTTGCGAATAATTAATTAATAGGCCTATATACCAGACGAAGTCCGCGATCTGTTTTAAACATATAGGCCCTTTCTATGAAGAAACAGCTGTTTTAATTAAAACTTTGCTAAAATAAGTGCTTCATAATATTTTCTAGGCTCTTTCTTTTACACTTTCTTCTTTGGAATTCGATATCGAGTAAATTAGGATTCGTTCGTTTGCTCGCTAGTCTCCTTTAAAGTGAGACGGGTGGAGATTAGCTACAGATGGGCGGTCTATAACTAAAGCTGGACTCCATTCAGAATCAGTTCCATACACATAAATCTGTCTACAACGGACACTTGTTTTGGGGCCAAACGATTGCGTGTCTTTAAGAAGATCGGTCGTAAAAAATCACAACCGTCTGACCATAAAAGCGTATTCGCCATAGCAAGTGAATTCTGTTAATCGACCACATATCACCAATGCTCCATTTAGATGGCTTATATGGGCCCCGTTTTCGCGACTGGCGTTGCCTGGCCCATGTTCCCGAAGCTCTCGTTATGTTATCGATATCGTTACAGTATACTAAAGCAATGGGTGTACCGATATCGCTAGCTAACGATAGCTTCGGGAACGTGTACCTGGTCCCATGTTCCAGAAGCTATCATTAGGATCGCGATATCGTTACTCCAATAGCAGAACATGAGTGTAGCGATATCGCTATCCTATAACGATAGCTTCTGGAACATGGGCCCAGATTGTACCCTTGCTGGCTCATATAAGCCAGTGTACTAGGCATAGGCACGAACCAAGTCAGTCGCGAGACACCCGTGGTGTCCGTTATACGCAGGTTTCGATGTAACTCTAACTGTAGGCTCATGTGTCTCTAGAATAATAATCATGTATCTGCGTTAGAAGACGTGGTACGGCGACATGGACATAATTATCTCGACCCGGCCACATATGGCTGGACAGTGTAGTAATAATTAGCGACGCTCAAAGGTTGATTAAATATGCATCATCCGTATGCCTACTCATACAAAATGAAAATTATTTATTAATTATGGCAAAAGTCGACATCTTTGTTCTTTGTTTTCGTAAAATTATCCCCTTAACCCTTATACTCTTACAGCTAAGAAATGACAAATTATTTACCGTGTAAGGAATATTCTGTTGAAAATTTTGAAACTAATTTGACTGGTCCCAGTCGAATCAATTTCAAAATATTCAATAGTCGTCCCGGCCAAAGTGTTTTTACGTTGAGGCACTGTAATTTCAACAGTTAGATGGTTAACGTTCGTTGACTATATGTAAATCTTATTCTGTCATAGATCATACACTTCGTTTTAGAATCTAGCGAAGCATATAATTAACGAACTTAATTCTGGATTTCCTCACCAAAGAAAAAGATGCTCAACATTGGTGATATAAGTATTAAAGATAATGAATTTTGCGAAAATAATTATGTTGACTGCGGCATCTAGGAATTTAAATCAATTTTTTTAAATTAATAAATATGAATTTAGCGATGATATGTAGAAAACACCGACAATCTTAAATAGATCCCCTACTTTAAATATGGTATCGGAAGGGTTAATAATTAATGTTAATGACGCGCGCGTGTCACGCAAATTAGATTTCACAGCCTCTAGCTAATATATTATATTAATGCGCCAATTTAAGCACAGTATTTACGACGTAAACCGTGCTGGCATATTTGTGAGCATATTTTGAATCTGATTTGACTAGAAATCGTTGCTGCTTCAGGCAGCAACGACTTCCAGTCACATTAAGTTCAAATTGTTTAACATACTTCGTGTACGCTTGAGCTGAAACGACTGTCCCGGGCCTGTACACTATGAGATTAATACCGTTTACCCGTTACACGGACTGGTATAACGCCATACAGGCGATACCCCCAGCAAACAACATTACAAAGGATTTGTTACTAAACTAACAAAAAATTCCACATTCTATATAAATTATTTGCATCAGATTAGGGTAGGTGAAAAACCATGGCTTGTACCCTACAATGACAAATGAGAAATCTCAAGGCAGAAAATGCGAGTATCGGTGAATCTTTATTGATACACTATTCGTTAGTGGGACTAAAACAATAGGTTCTTTGGTTTCTGTGTGAATTTTCAAATCGGTTTAAACCGAAAATCGAATTTAGGTGTGGAAACGGCAAGGAGAAGAAACAATCGAGAGAGAGAGAGAGAGAGAGAGAGAGAGAGAGAGAGAGAGAGAGAGAGAGAGAGAGAGAGAGAGAGAGAGAGAGAGAGAGAGGAGGGTGGGGGGTGGGTTCAGGATAATAGCTCTGGTATCCTCTTCAGCACACTCTTGGTCCTACATCTATGTTCTCAGACATGGATTGAGTATGGAAACGATCTTCAAACTGAAATGTCAATCAAGATGCTAATTCACCGTAGGGCAGTTTAACATTACAAGCAACTTACCTCCCGTAGACACGATAAACACTCAAAGTCCCCTTCTCCCTTAGGCGAGTCTGTATTGTACCATTTAGTCCAAACTGAAATAATAATAATAATAACAATAATAATAATAATAATAATAATAATAATAATAATAATAATAATAATAGTGGTGGTGGTGGTGGTGGTGGTGGTGGTGGTGGTGGTGGTGGTGGAGGAGGAGAAGAGGGGGGGGGGGGGGGGGGAGAGGCGGAGTGGAAAGGATATGTGAGGCAGAGGTCGCCTAGGAGTTGGAGGCTGATGCGGAGTAGGAAGTGGAAGGAAGCGCTGTCTGTGTTCAAACGAAGTTGATTCTCTGGCCAGCGTTTACTGACGTGTGTATCAAGCCAACATGTCAACTATTACAAAATGACAAACATATATTTTTATGATTAGGGAACATGATCTAAAGATCGTGCTCAACATATCCGTTGTAACCACATGTTGCCGTCGTGCTCGTGACTGAATTAATTATATATCATAACTCGGATACAGCTATATGTAAGATAGTGTTTATTCCATTCCCTTATTGCATCATCACGCTGGCTGATCATCGCATTACGCTTTAATTTGATGTCGATATCGAGAAGAGAGTGTGCGAACAGGAGAAAGCGCAGACGGACACACACTCTCGTGTACATAGGTACACATGCACACTTCATGGGAAATAACAAACGTGATTATGCTAAGAGTATTTGAACTAGCCTCATTCAAATTATGTAATGTTATCCATCCATCCGCCGTCCGTCCGTCCATCCATCCACCCATCGAACTATCCATCCATCCATCCATCCATCCACGGACCCACACACCACCAACCCACCCACCCACCAATTCATCCATCGATCCATCCGCGCGCCCGCCCGCCCATCCGCCCGTCCATTCCATCCATCAACGCGCGCACGCACGCACGCACACACACACGCGCGAACGTACGCACGCCCGCACTCACACGCTCACGGGCACGCACGTGCGCCAGTTGCTACCTTACTGCAAACAAATTTTCAGAATGAACACCATATAGTAGTAGGCTTACACAGAAACATGTATTCATTTACTTTCAGCTTAAGTTTCTTTATTTACACATGCAGCCCACATCATCACAGTGTCATAAATGGGCTTTAGAACATTTACGATTTTTACATCAGTTGTGGCGTTTGGCTAGGGAATGGCAAACATTTATACAGTTGATATTTATATCGTTATCTTTGGCTGTTGTTGTTGTTGTTGTTGTTGTTGTTGTTGTTGTTCCTCCTCTTCTTCTTCTTCTTCTTCTTCTTCTTCTTCTTCTTCTACCTAGCGATTGGGAGGCGAATACTCTAACCACTAGCCCAGCCTCCAGAGGAAAATAATCCTCTTTCACCGGACTAGCTTTTAACTATCCGTCGCACAACCACTCGACATGATTGGAACTGATTGTGTACATTACAGATATTTTTACTTTACGCTTCAGCGATCCATCTTGCTAGTAGTAGTAGTAGTAGTAGTAGTAGTAGTAGTAGTAGTAGTTGTTGTTGTTGTTGTTGTTGTTGTTGTTGTTGTTGTTGTTTTAGTAGTAGTAGTAGTAGTAGTAGTAGTAGTAGTAGTAGTAGTAGTAGTAGTAGTAGTAGTAGCGGCGGCGGCGGCGGCGGCGGCGGCGGCGGCAGCAGCAATATATGTCAGATTTTCATAGCAAGAAATGTAAAGATAATGAATGACTCGTTCGTTATTGGTATGTATATTCAGAAATCCTATTGAGTGCAATTACATCAGAGGCCTACGGTTATAATAAAACCACATTACCTGTGCCCTCGTTCCCCATAGTTATTCTCGTGAAATACGCGCCAGTCGCCAGTAGTGAAGCAAGCTAGTAACGCTGTTATAATCGAGGCAGCTTTAATTGATTGATTATGAATCCAGGAAGAGATCGTAGCAGGTTAGTTTACAGTCACGTAAAAACCCACATCCGTGATTCTAATGTTGTTTATTTTCGGGTAGAAATAAGAGATAGCCTATATTACGTCACACAATACGCGATAGATCTAATTATTCACACATAGATTATTTGATCTCCTAGCCAATAGATTGAAAAGTCGAAATGTGTCCAGTTGCAAAACATCCCGAGATGTATACAGTCTTTAAGTCACTCCACAGATATGGATCAAAATCCACGCCTAATGTTAATTAGTCTTAATCCGGTTGCGATAGATTGTTCCGGTCGCTTTTTTGGGGAAGAGTTCCACTTACTGCATACTAGCTGTCGTATAGTCCACTTCTTTGTTCGAGTAAGGTTATAACGTCATCTCCACCATATGGTTTTCCATTTCGCTTCAATTTGAATTCTGTATATTATACTGGCTATATTCCAACGCTGTCTCTATAGCTACTTACTACCAAGGATAGCGTGAGCTTGGGAATATCTTAATTTAATTAACAAATTTAATGCTTATATTTTTTACCCAAAAGAGTTTTTATTTTAATCAGACTAGATAAACTCCCCATCTCGATAGTGGCATGACTGAATGTCGTTGGTGCCTAAACCTTGAGCCAAATTGTATATCAGTCAAAATTATCCGCACGATTTTAGCTGAATATCGTGTACTAAATGTGTCCTTCGACGGTTAGGATATATAGAATGAAATGTGCAATAACGTTAACGCGTTGAATATGCAAACTCTCAGTGGCATTATGTTGATCAAGCTTTGTAGGAATACTTTCAGACCCCGAGGCAAAGAAATTATCTGCTCATTGAAAAATCGCAGAGCCCTAGATTCAAATTAGATGCATAAAACACAAGATTATCACAAATTTAAGAATTTGAACGCGAAAGCCAAATACCAAAAATCATTTCAAACGTCGTAAACATTATGTTGAATTTTTTTTAATTAATTTGACAGGAAAGTGTTGTTGCCTATGGCAGCAACATGTTTCTGTCAAATTAGTTTCAAAATATTCATCAACTTACCTGTATAATTACCTTGAAATTGAAATTATGGAAATTCAATGTTCAAAGGCTTAAACGCCTATTAAATACACGTATATATTCAACAGGTCTTAAATAACCATCGTTTTCATTATTGTTAGCAGAACGACGGTCCGTTCCTAACCTCTCTCGTTTTTCTACATTTTAATAATCTGTCTTCGACATTGTACATGAACGCTATTGCCAACAACACTGACCCAGAATCGATACCAGGAAATCCCCATAAGATCCAATATACCGCCTATACCTAGTGCTACAGCGGCGACGTCTCGCCGCTAAAAGACGTGCACATTTCGTTAATGCTAGACGCTTTCAGGTTAAGATCATGGACAGGTAAACACGTAGCAAGCATCCAGGTAAGCCTATATTACCAGCCACTCGGAGAAGATGAAAGATCAATTGATTGGATGCTGACCATGACAGATGAGACGAAGTAGGCCTGATTAATTGTCTTAGACAAGCTCTACGTCAGCGTGTTAACTCTCTAAAGTCTGCTGTCTAAATTTAAATAAAGGATATAAGATGTAGGCATACAGTGTCAAAATAGGCAGCGGGATATTTAGAAACTGATTTGACTAGATGTTGTTTGTTGCCTTTGATACCATTGTTGTTTGTTTCAGTTCCCGCCGTTTGTTGATTCCATCCATCTATTCTATTAGTCTATCAACTCAAATCCCATCCATTGATCCATCCGCCCCCCCCCCCCCCCGTCCTCCCATCCATCCATCCACCCATCCATCCATCCATCCATCCATCCACCCATCCATCCACCCAGATTCGGTATCGGCATCGGAATCGGTACTCCAAAAAAACAAGAAATAAACTGCTCGCAGGATGAAAGGAAATGCGAAAGGAAGACATTTTAAAAAAGATTTCATTCCAGGTTCACCTTTTCTATGTTCTTCCATATTGTTGTCAACTACCTACGAATTTGACCAATTTCATGATCAGGCGCGTTTTAAACGTAACGCCATCACGCAAATATACGCCTAATTAGGAGTTTATGAGATTGTATTTCATAGTATGATCTTTAAATCTGACAAAGGAAAAATCCAGTCCACTCCAGTCCAGGTTCATGTTCCTCTTTTTAGGCCCTGGGGGAAATAGTCCTACTATATCTAGTGATATAAAACCTGAGGTGTCAACAAAGAGTAATCACCAAATGTAGGTGGCCGATTATACAAACGACGTACACGCACTAAGACGTCATAAACTATACTCGATCACTATACGTCTTCCAGGCGCGCGAGGTGTAACGTTTGTAACCATTCCTTATGATCTAATGAATATTATGTTGACAATTTTTGAACTAATTTAACTGGGAGAGGGCAGCAACAGCTCTCAGTGAAATTAGTCTCAAAATATTCAACAGCTTTCATGTATAGGTGTCTTGAAATTAAGGCAATGGGCTGTTAACGGTTAAAGGGTTAAAATACGTTACCTTTATGAGTCAGGATTCTATATATTCTCGCGATTATTCGCGATAAACGGGAAATAAAGGTATTTCCCTAAGATCTATATTTAACATCCCTATACCGTGACGTCGCTATTACCCGAACGCGACCTTAATAAAGTCATCGTAGGTCATCGTCATGTTCTTTGTTGGTCACAACAGAACATGATAAATCTCCGAAAGACTTATAAGGCCGTTTCGGACGGATGTGAGTAAATCAGAATGCTACTAATTATGTTGGCAGCAACAACATTTTGTCAAATTATTTTCAAAATATCCATCATGTGTTTAAATGAGGCGCGAAAAAGTAGATAACATTCGATAAACCGCGCAGGATTACGTTGGTTAACTGACGCCCGCTGAATTTCTACAGACTGCCATTTTTCATGAGGTTTAACTATGGTTATGTCGAATATTTGGAAAACAGTTTGTCCGAAAGTTGTTTGGTGGCTAAGCAAAATATTCAGCAAGTCCATAGTTATTGCTCATTTAAATTATTGCGCGGTGGCTTACAGCAGACAGACTGTTAATACCGAGAGTGAAGATCTACTTTTTGTAAAAGGTTAAATAAACACGCAAGAAATCTCAAATTCCATTTAATATTGACAATGAATTTTATGCTTTCAATATATATGTCGTATCTGATGGAAGGAAGTCGGGTTAATTTTGTAAACGATGTAACTGAAACTATTGCTACTGTAAATAGCAACTGTTTGTAGAAACTTTGACAGCTAGATGTAGACTGGGTGGGGACGGCGGAGGGGTTGTTGACACTTTGCAATGAATAGTGTTAGATATGGACAAAGAGAGTACTATGCATTACTTCTATTGTACCGGAGTCTCGGCCAAACAGCGTCATCTACGTAAATAATGTATTAATGGCGTATCTGCCCAGTATTGCGTGCATATAATTCTGGATATCACTTGCAATATTTGAAATAGAAGTGGGATTAAAGTCCGATATAACAAATACAGCACCCTACCCAACCCCCAAACCACGCACGCTTGCCCGGTTGCCCGCACGCACGCCCGTAACCTGCACGCCCGCACCCCCGCACACCAAAACCAACCGCACAGCAGTTCGTCCCGGAGTAGATTGGCATACGGACCGTACGAGTGCACAGGTACGCACGGACACACCTGTTCATGATAGATGTCGGTCCGAATATTCGAATATTCATATTTATAGACCAATATGAATGAATATTGGCATAGTATACGAATATTCGAATACTTAGGGGAAATTACAAATTTTACTTAGATTTCAATGGGCCTTTCGAGTTTTAACTATGCCCCGTCCATCTCTAGTTAAGCTCCATCCACACTTTGCCCGTGTTGGGATCGATCGATCTATGAAATCCTTGACTATCAATTTCCAGAAAACTATGCCGGTAAGCCGTTGAATATTTTGAAACTAATTCGACTGGGTGCTCTCTAGAATCTATATAGGGAACTTCCCGTGAGTTCTGTTTCAAAACAAACAGCACAAATTCGATGTTTCCTTGTTACCTACAGTACAGCTAATAAATAAGTTAAGAAATTTCCTAAACAGAAACAGAAACATGTTAGTTAGTACAATTTTGTTCTGTTAAATATTCTGGGAATAATTTGATTGGAAGGCATTGCTGCTTGAGGCAGCAATGGCTCCAATCAAATTAAGTCCAAAATATTCAACATCTTTATTTTGATTTGGAAACGTACTAAGTTATTTCTGAGCTGCAGTGTATTTGTTATCAACCCTACTACGCATCCTGAATATACATGTAATATAAGGCCTTAAGACCTATAAGCGTCTTTGATTCACCGCCACGTAGAAAGTGCACACGGTCCTGTGTAAATCAATGCGTTATAACCACCCACCCGAACGATATCAAACTTCAAATGCGTGATTCATTATATTTGAAGGTAGTCGCGTACACGTACGTGACTCTCTGTTCAAATTACAATCAGTCTACTCTATTTCCGTTACATAATTGATATTAGGTATAGTCTGCTATGTAAATAATTTACCGCCACCCTTTTGACATTACCTGGATAGAGATATCAAGAAGTTCAAATATTAAACTAGAACACGTTTATTGAGGAAACCATAAATCTGCGTGACGTGTAGTAAAATGGCGCCGGTTAATGTGGCACAGCAACACTGAACAAGGCTTCCACTTGATACTGGGGTATGATCCGGTATCTACTGACACCGGAGTATGATCCGGTTTTTACTGACACTGGGGTATGATCCGGTATTTACTGAACTGGGGTATGATCCGGTATCTACCGGCGCTAGGGTATGATCCGGTATCTATGACACTATGGTATGATCCGGCATCTACTGAGACTGGGGTATGGTCCGGTATCTATTGATACTGGGGTATGATCCTGTATCTACTAACACTGGGGTATGATCCGGTATCTACTGACACTGGGGCATGATCCGGTGTCTACTGACACTGGGGTATGATCCCGTATCTACTGATACCGGGATATGATCCGGTATCTACTGACACTGGAGTATGATCCCGTATCTACTTACACTGGGGTATGATCCGGTATCTACTGACACTGGGGTATGATCATGTATCTACTGACACTGGGGTATGATCCGGTATCTACTGGCACTGTGGTATGGTCCGGTATCTACTGACACTTGGGTATGACCCGGTATCTACTGACCCTGGGGCATGATCCGGTATCTACTGACACGGGGGTATGATCCAGTATCTACTGACACTGGGGGCACAGGGGTATGATCCGGTATCTACTGACACTGGGGTATGATCCGGTATCTACTGACACTTGGGTATGATCCGGTATCTACTGGCACTGGGGTATGATCCGGTATCTACTGGCACTTGGGTATGACCCCGTATCTACTGGTACTGGGGTATGATCCGTTATCTACTGACACTTGGGTATGAGCCGGTATCTACTGACACCGGGGTATGATCCGGTATCTACCGACACCGTGGTATGATCCGGTATCTACTGGCACTGGGGTATGATCCGGTATATACTGACACTTGGGTATGATCCGGTATCTACTGACACTGGGGTATGATCCGGTATCTACTGGCACTGGGGTATGATCCGGTATCTACTGACACTGGGGTATGATCCGGTATCTACTGACACTGGGGTACGATCCGGTATCTACTGACACTGGGGTATGATCCAGTATCTACTGACACTGTGGTATGATCTGGTATATACTGTGTTTTTGTACAACTGGCCACGAGGGGTCGATTTTTATTCAAAGCGAAAACTAGCACCTTCACACCATTTTGGAATTTTTTTAACAACTTGGCCAGTAGAATTGAAATCTAGATATTATGCAATGTTGAATATGTTTGAGTGGTCCTCTTGTAGACAGGTATCAATATCTATAGCTATGCCCCGCGCCTTTCTAACTCACCTCTACCCATGTTTTACGGGTGTTACAACCGGCCAAAATCGTCCTCTGCAGTAGTCTTGAGGACTGCCCAATTGCAGATCTAGAGCAGACTTTTTTTTTTAATTTACCACTGTAATGACTGGCTTGATAACCGAGCCAGTCATTCCAGTGGTACATTTTAAAAAATAGCCACCTCTTGACCCTCTCGCCTGCAAAGCGGCAGTCAATAAGCAAATATTTATATTTTTTGACAAAATTTAGACATTACAGAGTTAAAACCTGAATTCCTATGCAGA
>CM067368.1:36310375-36317875 GCA_034401795.1 Chaetoderma sp. LZ-2023a | reverse complement strand
TAATCACCCTTTTGATAACCCACTACATCCTAGAATCCTAACGCGAATATCCAGCCGGTGCAAGAAAACTCATTACCATAACACCACCCGACCAAATGGCAACATCTGTGTTATAAATCACTGAGGTCTCGGTAATGTCGTTTAAAACCATTTCTGATTAGTAAGTAATTGATTACACACTCAGTATATCTGTGAGACCTTTCTGTTATATGCCTAAACCCGAGAAAATTTCATTATTATATCCTTCTATAAGCACAGATGTCGTTATTGTCATCCGCAAGAAATACATCCGCGTATAATAGGCCCTCGATAACGCGTGTTAAAGAGCCCGGAGTACGGAGTACCTGTCCCGTAACCTGTATTATCTGTGTCTATGCATCACCAATCGTTGTGATTCTTCTCGAATAGTAATTCCACAATATCACACCACACCACTCATATATACCCTTTAGTATAATGTTTTCAAAACGTTTAGGAGTTAGGCTAGCGCGCACTCACGCACTCATGCTCGCGCACGTACGCACGCACACGCGTGCGTGCAAATGGACGGACGGATGAACGAACGAACATAACTTGAACAATAACGTTTCCAGACAAACCTGTATATAACGGACAGTGTATGGTTCATCACAAAGTGGTCACAAAAGGCAGGTGGTCACTTAATACAACTCAGTGGCTATACTCTATAGCTTTGGGGGCCAATGGATGGTGTCCGCTATAGACAGATTAGTTTTAATCTATTTGATTTACTTTATAAAAGCAGGCTAGAACTTATTAGTCATGCAATGGAGAAATCGTGTGAAGTATGCAAGCGTCCTATTAGACAGCATTATGCACAGCCTCTCTTTAGATTTTCTCATATAAAATGTCCATTTACAGATCAAGAGAAGACTATTTTTGAAAATTTACCACTTGAATGACTGGCTCGATAACCGAGCCAGTCATTCCAGTGGTAAATTTTCAAAAGTAGTCCTCTTTTGGTATGCAAATCGGCATTTTCTATTAGAAAATTGAAATTTTCTTGAACAAATTTAAGGCTTATATGGTTAATCTTCCTTCTATGGATTTTCCATTTTCCGATTTCAAGACCGCTACAGAAGCCGTTTTGACCGGTTTGGTTGTTAAAAGGGTAATGCTTAGATATAAAACAGGTCAAGGTGGAATTAATCCCAGAACGCTGTGAAGGGGTAGCAGAACATGAATATGGTTGGTTTATTTTCAAAATAAGCCATAGGCCCATGAGTGTACATTTATTTAATTTTATATGACGAAAGAATATGACGGAACGTGAACGAAGTTTTTTTTTATTACGCGATATAGGGAGCGCGGGCGTCGAACAGGAACAAGGGCCACGCGGATCCGGTGGGCTCGCGGTGGGGGTGGGGTGTTGAGCAAGCTGGCGGGTAGGTAGATGATCGGGCGGGTTGGCTGTATGGGGAAGAAGGCTGGTGAATTGAGCATACGGGCAGGTGGGCGGGTGCGTGGGCTAAGTGGGTAGGCCTGGCAAGACGGGTAGATGGTTTGTGTGGGTGGGTTGGTGGTTTGGAAGAAAGGTGATGTGGTAAAGGTCTAAAGCTGAACTTATCATACAGAACATTTCAACAATTGACTGGCAAATTATATTATAGTAAATGTTACCGTGACCGCTGACAGACACCACACACCCGTACACATCCTTCCCAAGTTAAATGCATGAATGGTTTGTTTCCTCTGAACTGTACACAGTTATAGAGATGCAATATATTATTATTATTATTATTATTATTATTATTATTATTATTATTATTATTATTATTATTATTATTATTATGATGCAGACTTCTTCCTAGACGTATGCTTCACCTAACCACGAAGTTCCACCTACATGCTCCTAGTATTCCATAAGTTATCGAACGAGAACAGAAATCTGCATGGGCATGTAGACGGAGGTACGTTTTTAAGATTGAATGCACGTAACCTTCCCGCATTGCGAACACAAGCCATCGGAGAATGCAGACCCTCACAATCCCTCTTTTGTTGCGCTGTAAGAAGTTATCGGATTTTCCGGGTTTTTCGGATTTTCCGGATTTCATTTGACCACGGCGAAAGTTGCGTAATCCCAATGTATCACCGCACCCTTTCTTGTGCTAGGATTTGAGCAAAATCGGACCCGTAGATTCATAAATATCCATAAATCCATAATTTGTTCCGCTCCTGATCCGGACAGACAGACAGACAGACAGACAGGCAGGCAGGCAGGCAGGCAGGCAGGCAGGCAGGCAGGCAGGCAGGCAGGCAGGCAGGCCGGCAGGCAAGCAGGCAGGCATGCAGGCAGGCATGCATGCAGGTAGGCAGGCAGGCAGGCAGGCAGGCAGGCAGGCGGGTAGGCAGGTAGGCAGGCAGGCAGGCAGGCAGGCAAGCAGGCAGGCAGGCAGGCAGGCAGACAGGCAGACAGGCAGGAAGGCAGACAGGCAGACATGCCGGATCACAATACCTTACGGGGGGGGGGGGGGCGAGATGGTAAAGTTACGAGACGCATTAAAGGTGCATATTCACACCAAATGCTTGAAAATAAAATTGTTAAAATTGTATAATTTTAGATGCTTAAATTGTGTACCTCAGCGTAATGAAACGAAAGCCATCTTAACATATCATGATTTTATTCCGTTGTGAATTTGAATTAGGGACTCGTGCCTCTAATTCAATTTCACTTAAAAAATTATTATATTAATTCATACGTAATGAAATCATCATATGTTAAGATTTATTTCGTTTCGTTACATCTAGGCACACAATTTAAGCCTCTAAAAGTATACAATTTTAACAATTTTATTTTCAACAATTCTGCTGTCACCTTTAAGGCCTTGTAAGATCGTTATCTAATGCAATACCGGATATTAAATATTGAGTTAAGTATTTGTGTTATTCCAATGTTAAAATCACCACGAGCAAACCACAAAGCATAGTTATATTGCTAGGCAAGCTAAAATTCTATCGTTAAAGTCTAGACGTGGGACGATGGGTTTTTGAAGTGCAATTATTAACCATTTACCGCTCAAACCGGCCAAAAACGGCTTCTGCAGTAGTCTTGAGAAATGTCCATTTGCAGACCAAAAGAAGACTATTTTTGAAAATTTACCACTGGTATGACTGCCTCGATAACTGAGCCAGTCATTTCAGTGGCAATTTAAAATAAATAAATTCTTTTGGTCTGCAAAGTCTTAAATGGTTAAACAGCACTACTCCAAGGTAAGGGCGTGGTGTCTCCGCTCTACATCAGCAGTACCAGTCTTCTCTAACTTTACCATTTCGATTCTGCAAACATGATACAACACATTAACGTATTTAAGAAATATAACGTTGACTATTTTGAAACTAATTAGAGTGGAAGGCATTGCCGCGGCATATAGTCATATTAGTTTCAAAATAGTCAACGGTTTATATACCTGTATGGATGGTTGGAATCATAGATACTGGGATTCATATGTGTTGAAAGGGTTAATGTCGCGTGTATGGTCTGTTTATCTAGCTCTTGGACATTAACAGAGATTTGTCTCTGTTAGATGCATAATCATATGGCATAACCGTTCACATATTAATACATAAAATTACGACGAAAGAACCATATCAGTAGCGGTTTAGGAACTGTACCAACAGTTAGACCATTATAGCTGTTAGGTCTGCTGCTGTTCCCACGTTTGTTGTCATCAGTTGTATCGTCTACTGGTTGGCTTCTAGCGAGTGAATCTTGCCTCGATTCTGTGGATTATGGGGCTTTCTGGGTATGCGATTGATTGTGGCGGTAGAGTCCTGGTTATGCGATTGGCACGAGATTCTGTTAATTTCATGGCATGTTTGATGGTTGTTCGTTCACGCCCTTGGTAGTGTGACTCGCAGATGTTGACGGTGATGCTGATGTCGAGGCTAACCGGTCGGACGAAAATGTCTGAGAATTCATTAAAAGTGCAACAAATACAATATACCTAACCAGTAGGTAGAATATTCACAGTCATGTTTTGACATTTACAACAATTCAGAGTCACTAATCAACTAGCTAGACCGGTCCACGACTTCAAGCCTATGCAGATTGGTTCCAAGTGTACCGTATTGTGTGTACCTGTAACTTTCCAAACGTGTCTAGACATACGTAATATGCAAGAAACGGGAGGTCGTTGGCACGGTGTCAGCGACTTATTTAACCCCCTTGCGTCAACAGCGCCTCAAAGCGCTCAATATTCTACTTATATTATATTAATTAAACCTGTAATAGCCAAGATTTGTAAAGAAAGGATATTTTTTTCCCAGTGAATGCAATCTATTTGCTAGAGAAGACATTTTTTTTCATTTATCTATGAAATTTGCAAAAACGCTTTCAGTCCTGCAATTGGAGGCTGTTTTGGACCATCATCCAGGCGCGAACCAGCTTCGCCCGCTAAGTAGATCAGCAGGATAAGATTCATTTGCTCCATACTCGCGACAAGTTAATTAGATACGAATTACATCTGACGCTAAATCCTGCTCCTGACATAGGCAGAACTTCCAGGAAATACAGCAACGATGACACCGATAACAACCCACCTCCTCTACTTTGAACTCGCGATATGGCAGAGGTGTAAATCTTGGGCAGGCGGGAGGGGAGGGGGCGTGGTGATTGGAAGTATACCGCAACACCAACCCACCCCACCCCACCCCCAAATCACACACACGCACACACGCACGCACACACACACTTTTTTGGGTCAGGGTGAGGGGTGGGGGTGGGTCCAGGAAATACAACAACAAGGATAACACCTACAACAAACCGCCTCCTCTACTTTGATCTCGCTATATGGCGTAAATCTATGGTGGGGGTATACCGCCCCCCCCCACCCCCACTCCACAAATCACACACTTGTTGGTCGGGTGGGGGGTCTATAGTAAGACCCCCACACCACACACACTTTTCATAGCTTCGCTAAAATCTTAAACGCTATGAATATTCAGGGAAGTTGCAAGTGGCATGGTGGTAGTAGGGCAGGCAGGGCAGTTGCCCAACCAATCATTTGTTCAGAAACGAATTTTAATTATATGTAAATATCTTCTAGTATTACATCTATAGATCTATAAAGTGGATTCAGGATAATCTTTGTAACAGAATTTGCTAATTTGTATTAAGAGACCATCTGTCTTATATGAACATTTCTTGGAGCTCTATAAGGCAGTCATTGAAGACAGGTTTGACGGTAGTACTGTTTATTCTTATATTTTTCTGTTATTTGTTAGCTCACATGTGATCAACCAATCCACTGTGGCGCTAACGTGTTGCCGCTCAAATATATAACATCATAATCAATGGCGTCACATGTAGGCTGACGTCACAATCATAACTGACAGAGAATGATCCTTTAGGAAGCTGGAATAGTCTGTTAAGCGTACGAATTGTATGTTTTTGATGGATTTACTATTTAATAAACATTCTGTTGAATATGCTTGACACTAATTTGATTGGATGTTGTTACTGCCATATGCAGCCATAGGCAGCAACAGCACCAAGTCAAATTAATTTCAAATTATTCAACAGCTTACCTGTATAGGTACCTTGAGATTTCTGCTGTGCTATGTCCCGCCCATTTCTAGCTAAGCCCCGCCCATGCTTTGCGTATTTTGGGATCGATTTATATACTTTGAATCCTGAATTATCAGAATCCTAATTTCCAGATAGCGATGCAGGTAACTGTTGAATGTTTTGAAGCTAAGCTGGCTGGATGCTGTAATTTGCTGCCTGTGGCAGTACCAGCGCTCAGTCAGATTAGTTTCAAAAATATCCAAAAGACTGTTTGCTGTTCCTGATTGACTATATCATTCAATACGCATTTTGATTGTGACGTCAGCCTGCGTGTGAGGTAATTGATTTTGACGTCATATGCTTGAGTGACAGATCGAATCTACCCCGTGTATTGATTCTGTATCACTTGAAAGTTCAATGTCTCAATTTCAAAAGCGCAACACAGGTAAGCTGTTGAATATTTTGAGTAATTAGAAATTTAGTTTGTAGGCACCTAAGGGAGCTGAGCTTGTGAAGGAATGGACAATAAATAAGGCCCGATTTATAAGTCGGACTTCTCTTGTGCCGTGCCAGCTAACTCTGCCTGAAAATGGCAGAGTCCACTATATAAATCAACAAGTTGTCATTAGCGCGGCGCGACAGAAAGTTCAACTTATAAAACGCGCCTAAGACGCAATGACCAGGAAGTTAATATTGAAAGCTGGCTGAGCGCACAAACGGAAGCATAACCCGCATCTATACGGATACCTATATACTATTTAACTATAAAAGCGGTTTCTGTCTATAGAAAAAACAGCACGTAGTCAAATTACTTTCAAAATATTCAACCGAATATTTCTTACATCGTAAATAATTTGTCGTTTCTAATTTGTCACGGTCAAATGGTCAAGCAAAGCTTCCTGTCTGTAATGGCGCGTTAATGGTCTATCTCTCATATGACGTCACATGACTTCATAATCAAATACGTGACTTGTAAGATGGCATCTTCATCATGACGTCATGAATGACTCTACATATATTCCGTCTTTAACGCTTTATAGTCTGACATGTTGTACGAATTGTATGTCTTTACAATTTAATAAGCATTCTGTTGAATATTTTGAAACCAATTTGTCTGGGCGCTGTTGCTGCCATAGGCAGCAACAGCACCCAGTCAAATTAGTTTCAAACTATTTAACAGCGTACCTGTATAGTTTTCTGGAAATTGATAGGCAGTTCAGTGATCGGTCAATCCCAACACCAGCGATGGGTGGGTGAAGCTTAGCTAGAGATGGGCGGGGCATAGTCAAAACTGGAAAGGTATATTGTGTGGGCGTGTCCAGTAAGGGTGAGGGTGGGTGGAGTTGCATAAGGCAGATTCTACCGGGCTTACCTTGTTTACTGCGCTCTTTGCCCGACATACTTGGAAATATCATCCTTTTCCGTCTTAAATAAGTTCGCATTTGGGAATTAAACTCGCTCATCAAAGCAACACAATCAGAAAAGGTATTATGACTATATAAGCTCACGTCGACTTACTAGAAGCACATTTAAGCCCTATTAATAAATGCACCATAAATGAATTCTTTCGTCTAAACTAGTTCTAATATAGAAAGAATACTTTCTAAATTTACTAACTAAATATCAATTAATTATTACAAATATATGTCTTGCCTTCTATTTTCACGCGTTTCTCCCGTTGTCTATAATGTCGCGTCATCGTGCGTGTATCGTTGCATCTGCGGTCGCGAACGCTCAGGTGTGTTAAATATCAGGTATAAATTGATTATGATTCATGTCCATTCCAGCTAACTTTCAGTTCCGTGCTTTTTAGCAAACATATAACCCAGCTACCGCGGGCTCGTTTGCATTCTGTACGACGCCCTCAATGATAGAACAAAGAATACGTCTTCTACAAACACTGAATATTATGTCGAATTGAGGTAAAATCATATGCACTGAATACGAATAAACTTCAAAAAATGACAGATGCACTG
>CM067368.1:35500464-35617375 GCA_034401795.1 Chaetoderma sp. LZ-2023a | reverse complement strand
CATGACACGTGTGTTAAACTTGACTTTGCTATTTCACCACACCTATGGTCGATTCTGAGCAACATGATCGTGAACATCGAGGACCTCCAAGTCAGGGGCTATAACAACACGATAGTCGAGAAGAGTTCCCCCGGTGTCCACTTCGGCTTCAACACTGATATTAATGCATCTAGCTCTGAGTCCGGTGAGGCCATGGCAGTCTGAAACTGCTGGAACACATCTGACAGATACTCCCGATCCTTTAGAAACCTTTAGCTCGCAGGAGCTGCTCGACGATACTCCCGCCCACGATAAGGTATTCGAGGAAGCAGATCTGTCCCTTACCAAATCCTAGATGGAGCTTCACAGCTGTTAGCTCCTCTGTCAGCTCAGCACCAGAGAGCTGAGCGAGCTCATCTGGTGTCTTCTTCTTGTAGTCCTTCAACTCCCTCCGGAAGACCTCATAGTACTTCTCGCATAGCGTGAGCCTGGACATGTTTAAGATTGCTCAATAGAGAGATGAATATTTCTGAGTACCAACCCGGACACCTGGCAGATGCAGACTGGGAAGATCTTTGTAGATCTCTCGACAGGGGATGCAGACGTTTAACAGCATTGTATACTCAGTGCTTAAACAATGACATCAGATTGTGAAAGAACTGCCCGAGAGCCAGGCGAGTCTTTAGAAGGTGGAGAACCTGATGCGAACCAAGACACAGAAGTTACTGACCAAAGCAAAACCTCTGGCAGTCCATGTCGCCAGTAACGTGGCCGCGAATGACTGTCTCGGAGTAACTCACCCCATCCCAAAGATCGCCCTCAGTGGTGCCTCCTACACTGTTGCCGCTAAGATCATGGGTGAACGTGTTACACTAATGGGGGCCGCGGTTCTAGGGCTAGCAATGAGTGCAATGGCTGAGATCATCATCGCCTACGTTTAAACCTCTGAATAGTGAGAGATGGATCACGAGACTCCTGCAGCATATGAGGCATGGCGTGCCAGAGGGCGGTGTGTAGCCCATAGTCGAGCACGCGGACTGAGGATTGCCAATGCCTGGGAATGGTCGACCGGCCAGTACCCTGAGCACTGCTACCTATTCCATTGGCCGACTGCGTGGTCCTCCTATGCTCAACTATTTCACTGGGTGTATGACTAGTAGGTTTAAGCCGTCTATATATAGCTCTATGCCTTTGGCACTCACAGACCTAGAAAGCAAAGAGCTAGGCGATCTTGCTCACTTGGGCGAGGAACGCCTCGGTTCAGAGGACACTGTTGCCCCTTCTCCTTCCTAGACTTCGACTATGAGGATAGCTCCGACGATGAGGCTGGGGTCATCAAGGTTATTGCTGAGGCCTTTGCTGGGGCCTTTGCTGAGGCTGTCCTCGCTACAGTGATGAGTGGGGGCGGTCGAGCACTGTCTCGAAATAACTCACCCCATCCCAACTGGCGCCATCAAGGGTGCCTCCTACATTGCCGCTGCCAAGATCATGGGTGAACCTATTACAGTAATGGAGGCTGCGGTTCTAGGGCTAGTAGGCAGTTTAAGACGTCTGTATATATAGCACTATGAATCTGTCACTCACAGACCTAGAAAGCAAAGAGCTAGTCAATCTTGCTCACTTGGGCGAGGCACGCCTCGGTTCAGAGGACACTGTTGCCCCTATCTCCTTCTAGACTTCAATGAGAAGCGAGACCCGCGGGAGATCCGAGGTACCATCCCAGCCCGAGATCTCAATCAGGAACACTGATACGGTAGGACAATCGGCCATTAACAAGGCAAAGACTGTATACAAGCGGATGGGCATCATGGAGAGGGCGACGATGCTCGGTATGCTCGGAGTCGATGAGGCTGGAGCCATCAAGGTTATGGCTGAGTCCTTTGCACAGGACCTGGTTACGGATCTCTTGAAATCGCGGAGCTCATTCCAACAGGATGGAGAGAATATAAGCACCATCGGCCTGAGCAATATCACTGTCGATGGCGAAAAAGGTGCTACCGTCAGCCTCCAGCTACCAGAGGTAAAGAAGTCAGGGTCTTTGGTTTGCCGTTTAAGACCACAGGATAGTCATGGCTTCCCGTACATGTATCATACAGATACTGGATGTACTAGACACTGTGCGTGCTGACACAGGCCCTCTATGCTATCTTCTCAGCTGCTGCTGGGATTTCAGGCTGGACGCCTCCATCACATCCTTCATATCCGCCGGAGTTGCAGGATTCCCCGCTCTGCAGGCGAAAGGGCTGGTGCAGGAAGTACTGCCGTTTAGTCTTCCAGATATAGACGAGGCTAACCATCCTCCACACGCATGTCTGTACCATTCGACAGTGGGCCGGCCGATGCTGGCCAGGTGGTGCTGATCATTGCCCCATCAAGACACGGGAAAAACATCTTGCTGTGGGCTCTCCTGGCCAAATATTGACACTCTCAATACATCCTTCTGGTGTCTGACTCCGCCGCTGAGGCGGTTGACAGTAATGATCAATGGTACAATGAATCAATCACCAAGACGCAGAACCTGCAAGCACTGATGGAGATGGTACTGGCAGCCCGACTGACAGAACCACTTGTTCTAGTTATCGATAACCCTGCAATGGACCAGAAGACAGTCACCTACCTCAGCAACATCACCAGGCACATCCGGCACACAAAGATAACTGTCTTCATCCTCTTTCAGAAGTACACCCGCGAGATCTCACCAGACATCCATCACAATGCCTTGTTGCTATACTTCAGCTCAAAGTGTGGACGTGCCATGCTCGAGACCATATACGACAGCCTAACCCTCAAGGAGACCAAAGGGGACTTTATCGCAGGTGTACAGAGGGCATCTGATCTGTACCACTTCATCTTCAGCAACAAAGGGACAGGTGAGCTGTCACACTTCAAGCCCTCTCCGGAAAAGGTGCAGACCGTCACCTACAAGCTGAATCCAGCCAGGAAACTAGCCTGCTCTACGTGTCATCACTGACAGACTGTCGCAGGTGCCGCAACTATTTTTTCATTCATCAGAAGGCTGAGGAACTTCGTCTGCGGTCTCCACTACTTCATCAGATGCTTGCTGACCTTCGTCAGAAGCTTGAGGAACTTCGTCAGAAGCTTGAGGAATTTCGTCAGTTTCGTCAGAAGCCTGTCGCTTATACTGTCGCTCAAACTCTACCCACTGAGGGTCCTTGCCTGGGACTCTCTTCTTTTGGAACTTCTCACTTTAGCCATGTGCGACTAGAATCGTGCCTGCGAGGGGATTTGATGAGGTAGTCCTGGTAGTTATCTGGGAATTTCGTAAATGCTGGCAGATTACTGGCCAGTCTCCCGCGCCCTCTTTCATTGAAGATGTGCCCAACAGCCTGCTTGCAGCCAACAGTGAACCACTCCTGAGTACCTTCTGCATGACTGTTGCCATGGCTCTCCACTACAGTGGCACTGACCTCCTCCCCAAGGTAGTTATTTTCTCCAGACTGGAGGCTATCCAGCATATCTTGCTCTTTCTGGCTATGGAGGCTAAATACGGCAGTCCACTTCCCGACCATTAGTAGATCTTTGGGTTCGACCCTCGCCCTTTGGAGAGCTAGAATAACAGGCCTGTTGGTTTGGGCCACAGGTAGGTCGAGTGCCCTGCCCTGGTAGCTGTCAAACTTCCGGTAGAGTATCCAAGTCAGGAGTTCTTTTGTACTACGAGCTGGCGCTCCTTCCCCTATGGCGGCCAGTATCTCCGCATCAGATGGAGGTGTGACCTGGGCTCGCTCGTGGATAATGTTGATGTCACGAAGCAGTCCTCGGACCCTGTCAGAGTGGGACAGTGCACGCCGTGGCTGTCATGCTGACTTGTCCTGCTGCCTATAGACAATCTGCTGGAGAACTTTACCGAACATGGCAGCCGTTTAAAAACCTCTATATACGCAGACCTTAAACATGCTGCAGTATGTGTAACATCCAGATGGGGGCCATTGACCCCACGACATCGCACCGCACTGATCCTCGGAAGGACCGCCTGATGGTCATTCGACCCAGTATACATGATGAGAACCCGTTGTCCGCTGCTGGAAAGTACATCGACTTTGCAATCTCGCCACAGATCCACGAGATCAAGAGCATGACACTCGAGTTCAAGCTTCAGAGCACAACAGAATGGACGGTAGAGCTCCCGCAGGTTCTGAACAGGTGGGAGATCGTGCAGAGAAACAGCACCCTGAACAACGATGGGTATCGAGTCCTAGGTCTGCTGGCTCGTGGACCAACCTTCTCTGCGAAGGGAAAGGGGTACTACGCTGTGGGGTGCAACGGTGGGTTCACGGAATTCGAACTACAGGTAGGTGTCGAGATGCCCGTGGCAGTTCCACTCCTAACCCTCCTCGAGAACACACTCGTGAATCCGGCTGCCATGCAGGATAGGCTGTTCCTCTGGGTGTACACTGAGCAGCTAGCAGATGTGACGATGAATGCTCCAACACTTCATGTCTGGCATGACAAGAATGACCAGGAGCTGAAGCAAACAGGTTCCAAACAGCGGATCGTGCATGTGGAGTGAGAACACCAGCAGGTTCAAGCCACAGCTAACCAACGGATAGAGCTGACATTGCATTGAGGGGTATCGGACTGTGTCGCTGTTGCAGTCCTGGTTCAGAAGGGAGGAGTCTTCCACAAGATGGATACGCTAGATGACTTCAAGCTTATGGTTGCTGGGACAAATGTTCTTGGTGAGGTATGCGAGCTGACTGATTGCCAACTCTACAGACAGAGAACTAAGTCATATGCACTTCTGCGACTAACCAGTGGAAGCAACGACCTCGAGTCGGCACTCGAGGGCCGTCACCACTTCGGGGGCAGGGACATCCCACCTAATCATGGCAACCGGCTCAGCTTCAATATCGGAAACCTCATAGCTGGGACTCGCTCATTAGGTGTGACGGTACTTTACTTTGGCTATGCGTGTTGAACACATCAGGTATTCAGCTTGAGCGTGCATAGAGCACGACTCCTGTCATCACAGCTGCAACCACTACTATAAGCTCTGCTGTCTTCTGACCTGTCGATGCTTCATAGTCGAGCGTTGGCTCAGATATTTTTACAGCCTCGTAGCACTCATTGAGACTCTCTGGTTGGCCTGAGCTCGGAGTTGTCGTCGGCGTGCCTCCATGTGGCGCATATGGTCGAGTGCTCTGCTGTACTCAAACTTCTCCTTAGACAGCTTCTCCATTGCCTGGTTATGATGCTCACGCTCGACCTCTGCCACCTTCTTGTCGGCGAAGCTAAGTTCCCAGTTCGCTAAGGCAAACACGCCCGCATTCAAGATTGCGGATGCTATGCTATAGACTACAGTTTAAAGCTACTTTATAGCTGTCCCCCAGTGACGCGATGTATGAACCAGAGGCTTATGAAGATCCAGTCGAGGATATAGATGACGAGGACTATGAGGAGGACTATGATGAGGAGGATTATGATGCAGACTACGATGTCGTTGGTGAGTATGATGATGTAGAGCCTGAATCCCGCAAGCTAGTACACGGAGCGAAAGGAATCTATCGCACTTAAGTAAAAGGTTCTATTGGTCCACTGGCAGCAGTTGGGGCTCTGATCACTCTGTACACAACGAAGGCTGGTGGGATGGTCCGCAAGATCGCCAACAATGCTCTCCATGGTGTGGAGAAGGTTTCTGAAGCCATACCAGCCATCGCCTCAGGAGTAGGTACGTTCTTCGGAGTTGCAGGCTCTTGGCCACCATACGTTGCCATACCGCTCGCAGCCATCTGGTCCGCCGAACATTTACGCCGTACTATATAAGGATGGCGTCTCTGTATGACCTGGTCAAGTTCCTTAACTTCCGAGGGTTGGTCAATAAACTACCGTTCAGTGAGGACCCAGCAGAGATTAGACGCCAGTGTACGGTGGTGTTTGAGGTCTTCAATGATGGACGAATGAATGACGGCCGTCTGTTCATCTGTTTAGAGGTCACTAAGGCTGTGCATGACAGAACGGGAGTGGACGTCAGTGATGAAATCCGGGAGTTTATCAACCGTCTTTCTTGAGGAACTCTACTATCAGCCTGGTGGATATTACCATGAGCCCCCTCAACTACTCGAGGCTGCACGTCGCAAGGGCCACAAATTCACATTGGAGACAGTTAGCCAGTGGCTCAGCCACCAGACGATGTGGCAGATATACAGACCTCGTCCACGGCACATCAGGCATGCCCATTTCGATGAAACTGTCACGAACAGAGTTCACCAGGCAGATGTTCTATTCCTTCCACACGACTCGGTTGGTCGTAAGACCTACAAGTATGCCCTCACCATCGTTGATGTCGCCAGCAGGTACAAGTCTGTAGTACCAATCACAGACAAGTCAGCTGGCCAGGTGGCCCAGGCATTCCAGGGTGTCTACGAGGCTTCGGAAAATCCCCTCCAGTGGCCGGAATTGTTGCAGGTGCATGAGGGTAAGGAGTTCAGAGGGGGGACTACAGCCCTCATGCGGAAACGCAGTGTGGCAGTTAGGCGAGGCGAGTTAGGTCATCACCGTGCCCAGGATATCGTTGAGTGGTGGAATCGGACACTGGCAGAAAGACTGTTCCAACACCAATACGCCCAGGAAATGGCTGCGCCGAGTGAACGTTCTAGAGTATGGGTGAGAGGGCTGCCTGCTGTGGTGGAGAGATCCAATGCCGAGTTTACTAGCCTAATCGGGAAGAAGCCGGTAGAGGCTATCAGACACTCTGCTGTTGCCAGTCACAGCTCTAGAGGAGCGAACAAGGGAGAGTGCCTACCACCTGATGCTCTGGTTCGGTACCTGTATGAGCCTGGTGAACTGGAAGGCGGTCGACGGCATGCAATAGCTCCTAACTGGTCGATAGATGTTCACAGGCTTGACAGGTATGTGGAGGCGGAGGGGCGGCCTACACTGTACTACCTGGCACGCCAGCACGGAGTGCCTAGGTGACCATTTGTCGTAGGGGCTTCAGCTAGTCCCTGAAGACACAGGGTGCTAAAATGATAATCGATGGGCATGGTATGGACCCCATCTGGCAGCACATGGCACATATCATAGTAAGCAGAGAGTCCTAGTTTTTCCTGCTCATACATCACATGGTTGCGCATGCGTAGGCCTCGGTTTTTAGCTCTGTCCACCCCGCCATGTAGGGAACTGTAGAACCTCTGAACCAAGAGACCCCATTCTGCGGCTTTGACATTCCCTTAGCCGAACACTTACTTGCAGCTGCGCTCTCCACGTAGTAGCATTTGGAGCAGAGAGCGATGCCGGGAGAGCCTTCGAACTCGAGCTTGACCAGTCCCGGAGTCCGTCCAGACCATGGGTCCCAAGCTAGCCAGTCCCGCTTATGAGCATGGTACTCTGCTCGCATCTCATGGTGAATGACGTCGTCGAGGTTGGAGCCTGCCATAGCAATATACGCGGAGACAGTGTCCATATGCAGGCACACAAAGCTGTCACCAGCAACGTAGCAATCGAGGAAGTCGTAGTAGAACTCCAGCATTCGCAGCTTTGTGAGCTCATAAACAGCTATCCCCACCTGGAAGGGGCTTCGAATAGTGATTCTCGCTTTGCGACTCTGGATCTCGTATGACTCACTGATCTCCTCGAGATCTTCTAACCATGCACTACGCAGGGCCTTGTTTACCACACGGTCATCCTTCGTGAAGCTGGTGTTGCTATGACGTTCTAGGGCCTCTATGAGCTTCCCGTGGGCACTGTTGCCGAGGAGTTTGAAGAGATCTGCCAAGAGCGCATTGCTCTTATCTACATCTCCCGAGTGGCGGGCCTCCGTAACATTCTCCATGAACCACTCGAATGGGCGCTTGGCCTCATAGTCTATGGTGCGGTATACAGCAGTGATCTCCAGGCCATGGGTTATATACCACTTGAGTGTCGGTGCGTACAGCAGCAGTTTCTTACCAGAGGGCACTGACCAGCTTCTGGGTGGTGGGATGCATCCTCTCTGTTCGACCTAGATATGCCAGCATCTCAGGAGATTGCCTCTACCGGGATCTCTCGGTTATAGAAGAGAGGAGCCATTTCCTCGAACTTTGCCCACAGAGCCTTGGGGACCTCTATATCCACCTCAGCAAACACAAACCAGCTGTCTGCTAGCAGAGCCTCCTTAAAGCTAGCTACACCACTGGCACTAGACCAATGGCACACTGTCTCGTTACCACATGGCATCTCTTTGGCCATTGTTGACAGGTACAGAGCATTTGCGTCGTAGCCGAGTAGACGTTGGCAAACACGCTCACTCTGGCTGGTTCGAGTCATACCAGCCTCGTGGTATCTGGTGAACCCGATGCTGGGACCTCCAACATTGCCCGGTGAATAGAGGCTAACATCCGGCATGTGCTGAGCGGTTCCACATAGGAGGTACTGCAGTGACCCATCTGGGAGAGACACCGCATCTTTGAGGATGTCTATTTCTCGTTCTGTGTAGAACTCCTGCATCCGCTCTAGGGCTTCGATGAATGGACTGATGTCCAGGTTGTTGTAATATCGCAGCCAGTAGGCGAATTTCCGCATTCCATGTGCGCTGAATGTCTGGTTACACTGTTCCCACTCTGATCACATCAAGAGTAGCCACCCTTGAGCTTAGATGTCCATGCTGAGTAGTCAAGAAGCCCTGGATAGTTGAGCTTCTCATGTGTGTCAAACCATTCATATGGGAACCAGCTCTTCTGCTGTGTACACCCGTAAGCTTTGACCATACCTCGTACGAGACTCCTGGGCCGAGGTAGTTCAGCACATCGAGATAGCGTAGCTCAGGTTTTATGAGGAACGTGGTCTGATTAGCCTTCTTGGCGACTTTCACTGTACCTGTACTGTCAGTCAGCTCATCGACAAAGTACTTCTTGATGAGGTTCAGGTCATACCGCCCAGAGCTGAACCTCAGTACAGGCACTTGGTCACACCACTCGTTGATCAGTCGCTGCTGTCGCTTTGGGAGCTTGTCCAGGTCTGTCAGTATGTACTGTGCCCTACCCCTTGTCCGGATTAGATATGCTTGCCGTTGGATCACCAGCATGAACTCTCTGATCAGTTCTTTTGGGTCAGGATTGCAGAGGTGAGTGGGCTCACTCGTGGTGCCATCTAAGGAGCAGCCAACTGACACAGAGATAGGTATGTGAGTACTCTCAATCGTGAGAGTCTCAATAGGATGAGTCTTGATACCATCTAGGAATGCTTCGAAGTCATAAACTATGAAGTGTGGGTATGGGACAGTCCGAACTTGTTTAGGGACACTTGGACAGCGTTTTATACAGCACTCCCACTGTACCACAAGCGTGCATCCAGATGTTCTCAGCTTCTCGTCTCTCAGGACTGTCTTGTGGTATCTTTGTTCGGCATCCTCACCTCGCTGGTGTTGTGGGCACCCGTGCCAGTAACAGCCATGGAACTGGTAAACGGTGTTGGTGGTCGGATCATACCTATCTACGGGAGCGCCCTCGATCCAACGCTCGCCACCGCGCCCACACTCTACATGGTCTATGTGTACGCCTCTGTTTCTCGACTCATACTCGATCCAACGAGTAGCCGCTGAACTGGATGGTTGGAGCGGATAGAAGGCTTTCTCATACGCAGACTGTGGTGCCTCAACCTTCTCGCCAGGACACACGATTGTTGTTTTGCCGCCTGTACAGTGATCAGCGTGGCGTTGACGATTGCATGCCTGTGTAAGCCTCTGCTGGCAGTGACTGCAGACTAGTGTCTGGGCCAGCTTGGATATGTTCTTGATGAATAAGGCGTGGTGGTCCCACACTCTGATGGTCATGGTGTCATGGTAGTGAGCCGCTTGCCTGATCATGTGCCAGGTGCCCTCTTCAGTTAGTTCATACACACGAATCCCGATCTTGGCGAAGAACTCTACCTTGTCCAGCCGATCCAGCGAGGTCTTGCGGACATCAGGTACGGTCACTGTCTTGCCGTAGAACTGTGTGGCAAGCTCTCATGCAGGAGCTGTAATTCTATCAGCTCTCGCTCCTCGGTAGACTGCTAGACATCTCCAGAGACACATGTTATCCCTGTAGGTGTCGAGGGCAGTCATACTCTTCTTCTGTCGTAGCCAGTCTGGGAGGGGGCCTGTCCCAAGCAAAGGTTGGCGGTCGATGACAGCCCTGACCTCAACGTTGATTGATCGAACGAAAACCCGCTTAGTGTTGGGTCGATCGATATTGTCTGTGTCGAGGCAGGCTTGCTCTCTTGCTGCCACCCAGTCCTGAGCTGCTCCTATCGTGTTCAGCCACGGGCTCCATGGAGCATTCTTGTGGAAGAGTATCACCCTACCGTCTTCGATGTGATGGATGCGATAGGTATGGGTGTAGCGGAGGTAGAAGGCATTCTGGACAGTCTGCTGGATCTTTTGCATGATCTGGCCTGTGAGGTCTCCTTCTAGACCTCAGAAGAATGTCCAGCATACTGACCATAGTCCTCTATCCTCTGTCACCCTTTCACCGAGACGCTGGTCGAGAATGTGTTCGTCTTCTCACCTCATACTCCGGGCTAAGGGTTCAGACCTCGGCCCCAGTATATCACTGTGGATGCCTGTTCAGACCCTATTATGTGTGGTGCTCACAATGCGATCAGTACCTGGAACCTGTGGGGGGGGGGGCAACCTTGTCGATGTAATAGTGGATGCTTGTCTCTAAATGGGCATTCAGATGTGTTTTATGTGTGGGGTTGATCTGGCCCATTGTCTGTAATATTGTTTGTAGATGAGCGTTTATACGTATTTGAGTGTTTTGAGTGTTTACACGTAATGTATTGTTGTGCGTTCACACGTGGTATACCATTATCGATGCTGTGTCTAATTGGGTGTTAACGCATAGCAGGTGGGCTAAATAAACTACTACAAGTTGCTGGCGATTGTGTCTTCTCAAAAAGAACAATTTGTAGGGCATTTATATGATGTCCTCAAGCAGTTTTTGTTGCTATGATGGCTTATATTGGGCACTGATTTACTTATTGTAGCGGTCTGTTGGTGCATATTATATTTCTTGTATGTCTTTATTACACACAGGCCGCTTTTACAACGGCATACACGTATTACTTATTTATTTACTATGTCAGCAGAGATACAATCATCGAATGTGTAAAGGAGATTACAATCGAGAATTAGATTTCAATAAAAGGCCAAATATTAAGGTTTTTATCAGATTTAATGAATTCAAAATAATTTAACAAATTTTAACTAATTCTATTAATGTTAAATTTTCACCCAACACGGGTCATGAGCTGCTTATGTTGTTTTCAGCTATGAATTGATTTTAAGTCACATGACCAATTCAAAGACGGCCTTAGTTTTCACATATGGTATAAATTAAAATAATTTAAAAAGATGTGTACGCCTTTCTATTTTGCAAAACAAAACGGCGGATTTGTATTTTGAAACTTATGTTGTTGTTGCCTATCGATACCAGTTATCACGAACAACGAAATTATACCAGGTCTAGATTTAGTACTATTAATTAAGTTATACGCTCCCGTATTTATAAGTGGTGACTTTATTTCGATCAGTTACAAATTTCTAATGCATGCAATATTTCACTGAATACGCGCTAATTATTAAATAGAAGTCGCTTAGTAAGAAATGATTTGTTGAACAATCATTTCTTACTAACTAATGTCCTGATTTTGATTTGGAGGCTTCCTGACTTGTTTATGAGCTGTACTATACTGAAATTGTACACGCATTATGAGTACACAGCACTCGGAGTTCGCTCTTTTCAACAACAACACGCACGCACGCACGCACGCACGCACGCACGCACGCACGCACGCACGCACGCACGCACGCACGCACGCACACACGCACACACACACACACACAGACACACACACACACACACACACCCTCCCTCTCTCTCTCTCTCTCTCTCTCTCCCTCGACAAATTTATTATTACTATATTAGTAATGTTAATGTCATGGTGTGCATCCGCCACTAGTTATTATATTACATGTATCATAATTGTATTATGTCGGAGACACGGGAATATGACATATGTTTTATCGTGCTCCCACTTAGACTAAAAAACTTAATTCTGTTTAAATCAAATAGAAGTCGTTTGCTGCCAAAAGCTTTATATTCATGTTCATTCAACGAAGCTGACTATAACCATGTTAGAAAATGTAAGTGGACAATATACTATGCGTTTGAGTTCAGAAAAGCAAGTGTACCTATCTGATGCCGCTAATATGCCACTGCCTACGCCGTTATCATGTACAGTAGAACCTGTCTAAAGCGACTACCTTATGGACCACAAGAATAGAGGGATCAATTTCTCGCCATGCCTGACCGTTTCTAGCTAAGCTCCGCCCACGTTTTGCGCGTGTTGGGATCAATTTATATGCTTTGAACCTGAATACCCAGAATGATAATTTCAACGTAACTTTATAAGTAAGCTTTTGGATATTTTGATGGTAATTTGACTGGGAGCCATTGCTGCCTATATAGTAGCAACGCACCCGGACAGGTTAGTTTCAAAACATTCAACAGAATGTTTATTAAATTGTAAATTCACTAAAGACATACAATTCGAACACTTCAGGACGGACTTTCCGATGTTCATGACGCAAATAAACATAATAAAGATTGACAGCTCGCAAGCGACGTAATTGATTATGATGCCAACTGTTTGATTGACTGATCGGATCCCTCTATTAGCAACTATGTCCAGGCGGTCTCTTAGTATGAGTGATATGCTATAATATATGACAGTTGTTGTAGAAGTATGGCCATTTTTTAGACAGGTGGTATTCTAACCGCCTGTGTTGGCGAAACGCCAACATTTTTGTCCTGAATGTCGTGCGGCACAGGGTTGACTGCCCATATTACAAGGAGGTATTTGATTGTTAGAAGTATATTTTTATTCTTGTTTATAAATTCTAGTTAATTTGATGTATTATACCATTTATTCTATGTACTACTGTAGATATGGTTAAACGTGTAATATCATTCAGTAGCAACTAATTTCATTTCAATAAAATACATTTTAAATTTCATTTCATTTGTATACAGTAATTAGGCAATACTGTCTCCCAAATGCACGATAGCAATCTCATTTTACCTTTTGCCCCTTTGAACACGATATGGCAAACTCGGAAAATCGTTTATATGCTAAGCTGGATTCTGTTCCATATTTGCAAACTAATTTGACTGGGAGTGGTTGCTGCCTATATCAGTAACAGGCTCCTGTAAGGTTGTGAGATACTTGGGGTCTGGACAAGATTTCTTAAATATACAATGTTTGCTACTCCACGAACTCCTAATATGTGTAACCTAAAGCGTCTGTGCCAGAAACTCTCTTGAATATTTTTTAAATAATTTTGCTAGAAGCTGTTGCTGCCTTATGCAGCAATTACCTAAGTGTACCTAGGCGCGCTTACACATTCTAGAAGTATACTTCACTCTGGGCCAGATCGTTTATACATGTAAAAATAGGATATCGGGCATAGTTTTGTTTTTACCGACAGTGAAATTGGTGAGAGTTTTGTGCAACAAATATATATGTTCGTATATGTTACCTAATTATTGGCATTGTATAAATTTCTTTTGCTCAGTTTGGTAGAATACCGTCCATAAATGATATGTTCCAAATTTGGGCGAAACATATATCTATTATGAGAGAGATTTTAAAGAAAACATATTTCCCCTCTAAAGAGAAATTCAACATATCTTTAACAGCGTCATTAGCATAAATACACCAAAGAATATTTCAAGTCTCAGTATGGTATGCTTCGGAAAGTATGATTCTTGCAATCTGTCTAATAATTTTCTAAAAGAATTATGACCGGTTTACGTTTGGGGTCAGCATTCCATGGTGTCCAGGGCAGCTCAACCCAGGTGATTTTGCCTCCCATACCGCTATTAGTACTTATATATATATGACGTCATAATAATTTGTCTCACATGACGTCTCAATAATAATTGACAAATACTTCTCAGTCCTGAAGCTCAACCAGTCCGTCGAGTGTATGATTCAAGATTCAAGATTATTTATTCAGTAGCAAAATATATATAAGTTATGGATTCAACTAGGTTGTCCGCCGAAGGCTATGCCTATTGTATTGGCGGACACCTTACACATACGTATATAGATACATCTATACAAATGAATTAAACAGGGCAGTTACACAGCACACTACAGTTCTGTCATTACATTTACACGTTCTAAGTTAATCACATGTTTTATTATTTAAATTAATTCATTTTATGTATGTTATATATATATATTAATTATAACCGAACAGGACACCTAAGTACATGTACCATACAAATACAAGACGTAGACAAGTTAAATAAAAAAACCCATATCTAAGTAGTAGTGGTAGTTGTAGTTGTGATGTTACAATACAACACAAACATTTATATTTTCGGTTGACATTGATTATACAGTACACCTCGGAAATAACGAGTTCATCTCAATAGTAAAATAAAAATGTTCTGTTGAATGTGTTGAATATAATTGGTTTGGCAGCAATGTCTTCCAATCCACCCACATTCAAAATACACAAGAGAACATTTCTCACATTGATTTTTAAATTATTCTAACAACAAGGTATTGTTTTTGTTTGGAAGTGTGCCAGGTCATCCCCGAGCTGTACTGTATTTGTGCAGTTGATAAGGTGTTTACAGGATGCTGGCTCTAATATGTGTTAATGTGTTAATTAAGTAATCCTTTATTGTTTACTTGAATGATTTTGTCGTCAGGATTTTGTCCCGGGTTTCCTGTTTCGTGTCATTCTATAATTGAGTGGCTGTAATTGATACTCTATGTTTTCCCATGTCTGTGCGTGTGTATTTTTCATGTAGTTTGTGTCTGCTTCTAGTGTTATGTTGGTGGATGTTAATATTGTTCACAAAGAAGGGGAGGGGGCTATGGATTTGGGTAGGGTGTTGTGATGGAAACTTTTCACAATAGTGAACATTTGGGATTTACCTATGTCAGTAAGTTTGAGCAGTTTTTCTTCTTTAAACATATCTTGGCCTTCTGCTGGTCGAGAACATAATTTAATGCTCTTTTTTGGAGTCTTTGAATTTTAGATACTTTGCTTTTGTATGTGTTAGTCAAACAGCATTGCAGTACATGAGGTGCGGAAGGACTAATGTAATGTACAGAGTTTTAACCGTGTCATGTGTCATATATGGTTTTAATCTTTGGATGACACCTATTCCTCTTGCCACTTTTACAGTAACTGTCTCAATTTGTTTGGCACAGGTCAGAATTTTATCTAAATATACTCCTAGAAACTTTGCGTATTGGGCCTCTTCAATTTCTTTTTTGTTGCTATAAATTTTCAGAATATCTTTGTTTATATGTTCTCTAGATTTTGAAAATAACATATAGTTTGTTTTATCCACATTTAATGACAGCTTATTTAATGAACATCAGTTAGTAATCTCTTCCATTTCATCATTTACGTTTTTGTATAAAGTAATTATATCTTCGTCAGAGCAAAAGACATTGGTGTCATTAGCGAACAGTATTAGTGACATGTGTTTGCATATATTGGGCAGATCATTCATATACAAGAGGAACAGCAGAGGGCCAAGGATGCATCCCTACGGAACACCGCAAGTTAGTCTTCTATTTTAAAAGCAGGTTGCATTAAATTGCACGCATTGTGTTTTCTCATTTAGGTAGCTTTGAAACCAGTTGAGTGCACTTCCTCGGATTCCATAGTAGGCAAGTTTTTCTAGTAAAATAGAGTAGTTGATCGTGTCAAAAGCTTTCAAAATGTCCAAGAAAATGCCTATTATGTGCTTTTTCTTTTCAATTGAATCAATTATTTTTTCTGTCATTTCAATTAGTGCTAGCATTGTTGAATGATTTTCACGAAACCTGTATTGTGATGTATACAGAATTGACTTCTTGTCTAAATAGCTAATAAGCCGATTATACATACGTCGTTCCATTAATTTAGAGAAAAGTGGAAGTATTGAGACAGGTATATAGTTTGTGAAGTTAGATGAATCCTTTGCTTTGTATATAGATGTTACTCGTGCAGCTTTTAGTTTTGATGGAAAGATGTCTTGTGTGATAGATAGATTACAAATGTGGTTGAGGGGTATTAGTAGGTCTACGGTGCAGCGTTTTAAAATACTCCACTTAAATCCATCGAGGCCAGCACTTTTTGCAGGGTTTAGTTTGTTAAGAATGTTAAAAATCTCTTCATTGCTGACCGGGTTGACGAAAAAAGAGGATTGATAGTCGCCTGTGAGGTAATCACTATATTTGCTACAGAATGATGATTTGATTTTATCTGAAAGTGTTTAACCTATATTAACAAAAAAATCATTGAATCCTGTAGCAATTTCAAAGTCATCGGTTATTATTTTGTTGTTATAAAGAAACTGTGTTTATTGTGCTTTACCATTGTTTTTATTCAAAGGTGATTTAATTATTTTCCATGTTTCATTTATATCATTCTTACATTGTTCAAATTTGTTGTGGTAATTGGCATTTTGGCTGTTCTTATTATTTCGTTATGCTTTGTTAGACATTTGATAAATGTCAAATAAAGTTTAGGTTTTTATGACAGGGAGCTATTAGTCCAGTTGTTAGCCATGGTTTAGTCGGGTTATCTTTGAATTTTTTTTTCCTTCATGGGAAAGCTGTCTTCGAAAACTCTGGTGCAAATTGGGTGGAACTTACTGTAGGCATTCTCACAGCACGGTATGTCTATAACTGTATGCCAATCTACCTCAGACATGTTTCTTTTACATTTTTCAATATTGACCTCATTTATTTCTCTGCACTTACTTTTTCATATTTAAATGGTTTTGTGCAGGTCTGCTGTCTTTCAAGAAGAAAAATTGGTAGGTGATCTGATGTGCCTGTTACGACAATTCCTACTTCTGTGTTATTACTGAAATTAATGTTATGGCTGAATATATTACCAATAATTGTGGCCGAAACGTCACCTATTCTAGTCGGTTTAGTTATGGTGTGATAGGATGAATGAGCATTAAGTAAGTTTGTAAAATTTTGCGTGTGAAAGCAAGCTTGTCTCATCAGATCAGTATTGTAGTCACCCATGAGGTAGACTATTTTTTCCCTTCTGAATAGTTTCCAAAGTTTTTCCTAGTATTTCAATTAGACGTTCCTTATCGCCTTTGGGTGAATTATAAATTGTACCTATAATTCTATTTTTGCCTGGGTGTCTACGAGGCTTCGGAAAATCCCCTCCAGTGGCCGGAATTGTTGCAGGTGCATGAGGGTAAGGAGTTCAGAGGGGGGACTACAGCCCTCATGCGGAAACACAGTGTGGCAGTTAGGCGAGGCGAGGTAGGGCATCACCGTGCCCAGGATATCGTTGAGTGGTGGAATCGGACACTGGCAGAAAGACTGTTCCAACACCAATATGCCCAGGAAATGGCTGCGCCGAGTGAACGTTCTAGAGTATGGGTGAGAGGGCTGCCTGCTGTGGTGGAGAGATCCAATGCCGAGGTTACTAGCCTAATCGGGAAGAAGCCGGTAGAGGCTATCAGACACTCTGCTGTTGCCAGTCACAGCTCTAGAGGAGCGAACAAGGGAGAGTGCCTACCACCTGATGCTCTGGTTCGGTACCTGTATGAGCCTGGTGAGCTGGAAGGCGGTCGACGGCATGCAATAGCTCCTAACTGGTCGATAGATGTTCACAGGCTTGACAGGTATGTGGAGGCGGAGGGGCGGCCTACACTGTACTACCTGGCACGCCAGCACGGAGTGCCTAGGTGACCATTTGTCGTAGGGGCTTCAGCTAGTCCCTGAAGACACAGGGTGCTAAAATGATAATCGATGGGCATGGTATGGACCCCATCTGGCAGCACATGGCACATATCATAGTAAGCAGAGAGTCCTAGTTTTTCCTGCTCATACATCACATGGTTGCGCATGCGTAGGCCTCGGTTTTTAGCTCTGTCCACCCCGCCATGTAGGGAACTGTAGAACCTCTGAACCAAGAGACCCCATTCTGCTGCTTTGACATTCCCTTAGCCGAACACTTACTTGCAGCTGCGCTCTCCACGTAGTAGCATTTGGAGCAGAGAGCGATGCCGGGAGAGCCTTCGAACTCGAGCTTGACCAGTCCCGGAGTCCGTCCATACCATGGGTCCCAAGCTAGCCAGTCCCGCTTATGAGCATGGTACTCTGCTCGCATCTCAGGGTGAATGACGTCGTCGAGGTTGGAGCCAGCCATAGCAATATACGCGGAGACAGTGTCCATATGCAGGCACTCAAAGCTGTCACCAGCAACGTAGCAATCGAGGAAGTCGTAGTAGAACTCCAGCATTCGCAGCTTTGTGAGCTCATAAACAGCTATCCCCACCTGGAAGGGGCTTCGAATAGTGATTCTCGCTTCGCGACTCTGGATCTCGTATGACTCACTGATCTCCTCGAGATCTTCGAACCATGCACTACGCAGGGCCTTGTTTACCACACGGTCATCCTTCGTGAAGCTGGTGTTGCTATGACGTTCTAGGGCCTCGATGAGCTTCCCGTGGGCACTGTTGCCGAGGAGTTTGAAGAGATCTGCCAAGAGCGCTTTGCTCTTATCTACATCTCCCGAGTGGCGGGCCTCCGTAACATTCTCCATGAACCACTCGAATGGGCGCTTGGCCTCATAGTCTATGGTGCGGTATACAGCAGTGATCTCCAGGCCATGGGTTATATACCACTTGAGTGTCGGTGCGTACAGCAGCAGTTTCTTACCAGAGGGCACTGACCAGCTTCTGGGTGGTGGGATGCGTCCTCTCTGTTCGACCTAGATATGCCAGCATCTCAGAAGAGATTGCCTCTACCGGGATCTCTCGGTTATAGAAGAGAGGAGCCATTTCCTCGAACTTTGCCCACAGAGCCTTGGGGACCTCTATATCCACCTCAGCAAACACAAACCAGCTGTCTGCTAGGAGAGCCTCCTTAAAGCTAGCTACACCACTGGCACTAGACCAATGGCACACTGTCTCGTTACCACATGGCATCTCTTTGGCCATTGTTGACAGGTACAGAGCATTTGCGTCGTAGCCGAGTAGACGTTGGCAGACACGCTCACTCTGGCTGATTCGAGTCACACCAGCCTCGTGGTATCTGGTGAACCCGATGCTGGGACCTCCAACATTGCCCGGTGAATAGAGGCTAACATCCGGCATGTGCTGAGCGGTTCCACATAGGAGGTACTGCAGTGACCCATCTGGGAGAGACACCGCATCTTTGAGGATGTCTATTTCTCGTTCTGTGTAGAACTCCTGCATCCGCTCTAGGGCTTCGATGAATGGACTGATGTCCAGGTTGTTGTAATATCGCAGCCAGTTGGCGAATTTCCGCATTCCATGTGCGCTGAATGTCTGGTTACACTGTTCCCACTCTGATCACATCAAGAGTAGCCACCCTTGAGCTTAGATGTCCATGCTGAGTAGTCAAGAAGCCCTGGATAGTTGAGCTTCTCATGTGTGTCAAACCATTCATATGGGAACCAGCTCTTCTGCTGTGTACACCCGTAAGCTTTGACCCATACCTCGTACGAGACTCCTGGGCCGAGGTAGTTCAGCACATCGAGATAGCGTAGCTCAGGTTTTATGAGGAACATGGTCTGATTAGCCTTCTTGGCTACTTTCACTGTACCTGTACTGTCAGTCAGCTCATCGACAAAGTACTTCTTGATGAGGTTCAGGTCATACCGCCCAGAGCTGAACCTCAGTACAGGCACTTGGTCACACCACTCATTGATCAGTCGCTGCTGTCGCTTTGGGAGCTTGTCCAGGTCTGTCAGTATGCACTGTGCCCTACCCCTTGTCCGGATTAGATATGCTTGCCGTTGGATCACCAGCATGAACTCTCTGATCAGTTCTTTTGGGTCAGGATTGCAGAGGTGAGTGGCTCACTCGTGGTGCCATCTAAGGAGCAGCCAACTGACACAGAGATAGGTATGTGAGTACTCTCAATCGTGAGAGTCTCAATAGGATGAGTCTTGATACCATCTAGGAATGCTTCGAAGTCATAAACTATGAAGTGTGGGTATGGGACAGTCCGAACTTGTTTAGGGACACTTGGACAGCGTTTTATACAGCACTCCCACTGTACCACAAGCGTGCATCCAGATGTTCTCAGCTTCTCGTCTCTCAGGACTGTCTTGTGGTATCTCTGTTCGGCATCCTCACCTCGCTGGTGTTGTGGGCACCCGTGCCAGTAACAGCCATGGAACTGGTAAACGGTGTTGGTGGTCGGATCATAACTATCTACGGGAGCGCCCTCGATCCAACGCTCGCCACCGCGCCCACACTCTACATGGTCTATGTGTACGCCTCTGTTTCTCGACTCATACTCGATCCAACGAGTAGCCGCTGAACTGGATGGTTGGAGCGGATAGAAGGCTTTCTCATACGCAGACTGTGGTGCCTCAACCTTCTCGCCAGGACACACGATTGTTGTTTTGCCGCCTGTACAGTGATCAGCGTGGCGTTGACGATTGCATGCCTGTGTAAGCCTCTGCTGGCAGTGACTGCAGCCTAGTGTCTGGGCCAGCTTGGATATGTTCTTGATGAATAAGGCGTGGTGGTCCCACACTCTGATGGTCATGGTGTCATGGTAGTGAGCCGCTTGCCTGATCATGTGCCAGGTGCCCTCTTCAGTTAGTTCATACACACGAATCCCGATCTTGGCGAAGAACTCTACCTTGTCCAGCCGATCCAGCGGGGTCTTGCGGACATCAGGTACGGTCACTGTCTTGCCGTAGAACTGTGTGGCAAGCTCTCATGCAGGAGCTGTAATTCTATCAGCTCTCGCTCCTCGGTAGACTGCTAGACATCTCCAGAGACTCATGTTATCCCTGTAGGTGTCGAGGGCAGTCATACTCTTCTTCTGTCGTAGCCAGTCTGGGAGGGGGCCTGTCCCAAGCAAAGGTTGGTGGTCAATGACAGCCCTGACCTCAACGTTGATTGATCGAACGAAAACACGCTTAGTGTTGGGTCGATCGATATTGTCTGTGTCGAGGCAGGCTTGCTCTCTTGCTGCCACCCAGTCCTGAGCTGCTCCTATCGTGTTCAGCCACGGGCTCCATGGAGCATTCTTGTGGAAGAGTATCACCCTACCGTCTTCGATGTGATGGATGCGATAGGTATGGGTGTAGCGGAGGTAGAAGGCATTCTGGACAGTCTGCTGGATCTTTTGCATGATCTGGCCTGTGAGGTCTCCTTCTAGACCTCAGAAGAATGTCCAGCATACTGACCATAGTCCTCTATCCTCTGTCTCCCTTTCACCGAGACGCTGGTCGAGAATGTGTTCGTCTTCTCACCTCATACTCCGGGCTAAGGGTTCAGACCTCGGCCCCCTCATCACTCGCTTAGTGATCCTGCGTAGGGGAGGTAAGTGCTCCAGTGGATGGTCCGCCATCCACCTCACTACAGTCTTGGCTCGCAAGCTAGCAGTCACCTCCTCGTCTAACTGACGAAGCTCACGTATCCGCTGCGCTTTCTTGTGGGGATTCCAAGGATCATCTTTGGTAAGCGCTGGAAACATTCCCATCTTCATTGTGCGGGAGAGTCGCTTTTGCCACTACTCGGCACGGACCTGTCCGATCATCTGGAGCATGTCGGCTTTCTTGGCCTTAGAGGCTACTCTAAGGCTGAATTGCTTTACAATAGCGCGAAGCTGTGCAACAGTAATCATGGTGTATATCACTGTGGATGCCTGTTCAGACCCTATTATGTGTGGTGCTCACAATGCGATCAGTACCTGGAACCTGTGGGGGGGGGGGGTCCATCGTGTCGATGTAATAGTGGATGCTTGTCTCTAAATGGGCATTCAGATGTGTTTTATGTGTGGGGTTGATCGGGCCCATTGTCTGTAATATTGTTTGTAGATGAGCGTTTATACGTATTTGAGTGTTTTGAGTGTTTACACGTAATGTATTGTTGTGCGTTCACACGTGGTATACCATTATCGATGCTGTGTCTAATTGGGTGTTAACGCATAGCAGGTGGGCTAAATAAACTACTATTCTTGACTTTGGCCCAGTCGAGGGTCTGTGGTCTGCAATCATGGGTCTTGCGAGTTGGTCTTGACATGATGTCATGCTTCTCGGGTAGCGGGTAAAGAGTAATAATAGACATGTTTACCGTTTGCTAATAACACATAGCGAGATTTGAGCCTGTGATTAAAATGATACTACCTCCCTCAACTGGCCGCCGTTCGGCGATCCATGATGGCCCCCACCACCCTGTCAATCCCTGGGGGCCTCCACACCAACCACATGTCTCAACAACCCTATGCCCCAGGGATTGAGAGGGCGGTGGGGGCCATGGATCGCCGAACGGCGGCCAGTTGAGGGAGGTGGTATCATTTTAATTCCGACCCTACTACTTAAAAAGATAAACATTCCTGTACATGACTCCCTGACTCCACCCCCAACCTGCCCACCCACCCGCCCACCACTAGTATGGGCGGGGTGGGTGGAGGTGGGGAGGGGTGGGTGGTGGGGGTTGGGTGGGGGGGGGGGAGTTGCTGGCGATTGTGTCTTCTCAAAAAGAACAATTTGTAGGGCATTTATATGATGTCCTCAAGCAGTTTTTGTTGCTATGATGGCTTATATTGGGCACTGATTTACTTATTGTAGCGGTCTGTTGGTGCATATTATATTTCTTGTATGTCTTTATTACACACAGGCCGCTTTTACAACGGCATACACGTATTACTTATTTATTTACTATGTCAGCAGAGATACAATCATCGAATGTGTAAAGGAGATTACAATCGAGAATTAGATTTCAATAAAAGGCCAAATATTAAGGTTTTTATCAGATTTAATGAATTCAAAATAATTTAACAAATTTTAACTAATTCTATTAATGTTAAATTTTCACCCAACACGGGTCATGAGCTGCTTATGTTGTTTTCAGCTATGAATTGATTTTTAAGTCACATGACCAATTCAAAGACGGCCTTAGTTTTCACATATGGTATAAATTAAAATAATTAAAAAAGATGTGTACGCCTTTCTATTTTGCAAAACAAAACGGCGGATTTGTATTTTGAAACTTATGTTGTTGTTGCCTATCGATACCAGTTATCACGAACAACGAAATTATACCAGGTCTAGATTTAGTACTATTAATTAAGTTATACGCTCCCGTATTTATAAGTGGTGACTTTATTTCGATCAGTTACAAATTTCTAATGCATGCAATATTTCACTGAATACGCGCTAATTATTAAATAGAAGTCGCTTAGTAAGAAATGATTTGTTGAACAATCATTTCTTACTAACTAATGTCCTGATTTTGATTTGGAGGCTTCCTGACTTGTTTATGAGCTGTACTATACTGAAATTGTACACGCATTATGAGTACACAGCACTCGGAGTTCGCTCTTTTCAACAACAACACGCACGCACGCACGCACGCACGCACGCACGCACGCACGCACGCACGCACGCACGCACACACGCACACACGCACACACACACACACACACAGACACACACACACACACACACACACACCCTCCCTCTCTCTCTCTCTCTCTCTCTCTCCCTCGACAAATTTATTATTACTATATTAGTAATGTTAATGTCATGGTGTGCATCCGCCACTAGTTATTATATTACATGTATCATAATTGTATTATGTCGGAGACACGGGAATATGACATATGTTTTATCGTGCTCCCACTTAGACTAAAAAACTTAATTCTGTTTAAATCAAATAGAAGTCGTTTGCTGCCAAAAGCTTTATATTCATGTTCATTCAACGAAGCTGACTATAACCATGTTAGAAAATGTAAGTGGACCATATACTATGCGTTTGAGTTCAGAAAAGCAAGTGTACCTATCTGATGCCGCTAATATGCCACTGCCTACGCCGTTATCATGTACAGTAGAACCTGTCTAAAGCGACTACCTTATGGACCACAAGAATAGAGGGATCAATTTCTCGCCATGCCTGACCGTTTCTAGCTAAGCTCCGCCCACGTTTTGCGCGTGTTGGGATCAATTTATATGCTTTGAACCTGAATACCCAGAATGATAATTTCAACGTAACTTTATAAGTAAGCTTTTGGATATTTTGATGGTAATTTGACTGGGAGCCATTGCTGCCTATATAGTAGCAACGCACCCGGACAGGTTAGTTTCAAAACATTCAACAGAATGTTTATTAAATTGTAAATTCACTAAAGACATACAATTCGAACACTTCAGGACGGACTTTCCGATGTTCATGACGCAAATAAACATAATAAAGATTGACAGCTCGCAAGCGACGTAATTGATTATGATGCCAACTGTTTGATTGACTGATCGGATCCCTCTATTAGCAACTATGTCCAGGCGGTCTCTTAGTATGAGTGATATGCTATAATATATGACAGTTGTTGTAGAAGTATGGCCATTTTTTAGACAGGTGGTATTCTAACCACCTGTGTTGGCGAAACGCCAACATTTTTGTCCTGAATGTCGTGCGGCACAGGGTTGACTGCCCATATTACAAGGAGGTATTTGATTGTTAGAAGTATATTTTTATTCTTGTTTATAAATTCTAGTTAATTTGATGTATTATACCATTTATTCTATGTACTACTGTAGATCACCGTATGGTTAAACGTGTAATATCATTCAGTAGCAACTAATTTCATTTCAATAAAATACATTTTAAATTTCATTTCATTTGTATACAGTAATTAGGCAATACTGTCTCCCAAATGCACGATAGCAATCTCATTTTACCTTTTGCCCCTTTGAACACGATATGGCAAACTCGGAAAATCGTTTATATGCTAAGCTGGATTCTGTTCCATATTTGCAAACTAATTTGACTGGGAGTGGTTGCTGCCTATATCAGTAACAGGCTCCTGTAAGGTTGTGAGATACTTGGGGTCTGGACAAGATTTCTTAAATATACAATGTTTGCTACTCCACGAACTCCTAATATGTGTAACCTAAAGCGTCTGTGCCAGAAACTCTCTTGAATATTTTTTAAATAATTTTGCTAGAAGCTGTTGCTGCCTTATGCAGCAATTACCTAAGTGTACCTAGGCGCGCTTACACATTCTAGAAGTATACTTCACTCTGGGCCAGAACGTTTATACATGTAAAAATAGGATATCGGGCATAGTTTTGTTTTTACCGACAGTGAAATTGGTGAGAGTTTTGTGCAACAAATATATATGTTCGTATATGTTACCTAATTATTGGCATTGTATAAATTTCTTTTGCTCAGTTTGGTAGAATACCGTCCATAAATGATATGTTCCAAATTTGGGCGAAACATATATCTATTATGAGAGAGATTTTAAAGAAAACATATTTCCCCTCTAAAGAGAAATTCAACATATCTTTAACAGCGTCATTAGCATAAATACACCAAAGAATATTTCAAGTCTCAGTATGGTATGCTTCGGAAAGTATGATTCTTGCAATCTGTCTAATAATTTTCTAAAAGAATTATGACCGGTTTACGTTTGGTGTCAGCATTCCATGGTGTCCAGGGCAGCTCAACCCAGGTGATTTTGCCTCCCATACCGCTATTAGTACTTATATATATATGACGTCATAATAATTTGTCTCACATGACGTCTCAATAATAATTGACAAATACTTCTCAGTCCTGAAGCTCAACCAGTCCGTCGAGTGTATGATTCAAGATTCAAGATTATTTATTCAGTAGCAAAATATATATAAGTTATGGATTCAACTAGGTTGTCCGCCGAAGGCTATGCCTATTGTATTGGCGGACACCTTACACATACGTATATAGATACATCTATACAAATGAATTAAACAGGGCAGTTACACAGCACACTACAGTTCTGTCATTACATTTACACGTTCTAAGTTAATCACATGTTTTATTATTTAAATTAATTCATTTTATGTATGTTATATATATATATTAATTATAACCGAACAGGACACCTAAGTACATGTACCATACAAATACAAGACGTAGACAAGTTAAATAAAAAAACCCATATCTAAGTAGTAGTGGTAGTTGTAGTTGTGATGTTACAATACAACACAAACATTTATATTTTCGGTTGACATTGATTATACAGTACACCTCGGAAATAACGAGTTCATCTCAATAGTAAAATAAAAATGTTCTGTTGAATGTGTTGAATATAATTGGTTTGGCAGCAATGTCTTCCAATCCACCCACATTCAAAATACACAAGAGAACATTTCTCACATTGATTTTTAAATTATTCTAACAACAAGGTATTGTTTTTGTTTGGAAGTGTGCCAGGTCATCCCCGAGCTGTACTGTATTTGTGCAGTTGATAAGGTGTTTACAGGATGCTGGCTCTAATATGTGTTAATGTGTTAATTAAGTAATCCTTTATTGTTTACTTGAATGATTTTGTCGTCAGGATTTTGTCCCGGGTTTCCTGTTTCGTGTCATTCTATAATTGAGTGGCTGTAATTGATACTCTATGTTTTCCCATGTCTGTGCGTGTGTATTTTTCATGTAGTTTGTGTCTGCTTCTAGTGTTATGTTGGTGGATGTTAATATTGTTCACAAAGAAGGGGAGGGGGCTATGGATTTGGGTAGGGTGTTGTGATGGAAACTTTTCACAATAGTGAACATTTGGGATTTACCTATGTCAGTAAGTTTGAGCAGTTTTTCTTCTTTAAACATATCTTGGCCTTCTGCTGGTCGAGAACATAATTTAATGCTCTTTTTTGGAGTCTTTGAATTTTAGATACTTTGCTTTTGTATGTGTTAGTCAAACAGCATTGCAGTACATGAGGTGCGGAAGGACTAATGTAATGTACAGAGTTTTAACCGTGTCATGTGTCATATATGGTTTTAATCTTTGGATGACACCTATTCCTCTTGCCACTTTTACAGTAACTGTCTCAATTTGTTTGGCACAGGTCAGAATTTTATCTAAATATACTCCTAGAAACTTTGCGTATTGGGCCTCTTCAATTTCTTTTTTGTTGCTATAAATTTTCAGAATATCTTTGTTTATATGTTCTCCAGATTTTGAAAATAACATATAGTTTGTTTTATCCACATTTAATGACAGCTTATTTAATGAACATCAGTTAGTAATCTCTTCCATTTCATCATTTACGTTTTTGTATAAAGTAATTATATCTTCGTCAGAGCAAAAGACATTGGTGTCATTAGCGAACAGTATTAGTGACATGTGTTTGCATATATTGGGCAGATCATTCATATACAAGAGGAACAGCAGAGGGCCAAGGATGCATCCCTACGGAACACCGCAAGTTAGTCTTCTATTTTAAAAGCAGGTTGCATTAAATTGCACGCATTGTGTTTTCTCATTTAGGTAGCTTTGAAACCAGTTGAGTGCACTTCCTCGGATTCCATAGTAGGCAAGTTTTTCTAGTAAAATAGAGTAGTTGATCGTGTCAAAAGCTTTCAAAATGTCCAAGAAAATGCCTATTATGTGCTTTTTCTTTTCAATTGAATCAATTATTTTTTCTGTCATTTCAATTAGTGCTAGCATTGTTGAATGATTTTCACGAAACCTGTATTGTGATGTATACAGAATTGACTTCTTGTCTAAATAGCTAATAAGCCGATTATACATACGTCGTTCCATTAATTTAGAGAAAAGTGGAAGTATTGAGACAGGTATATAGTTTGTGAAGTTAGATGAATCCTTTGCTTTGTATATAGATGTTACTCGTGCAGCTTTTAGTTTTGATGGAAAGATGTCTTGTGTGATAGATAGATTACAAATGTGGTTGAGGGGTATTAGTAGGTCTACGGTGCAGCGTTTTAAAATACTCCACTTAAATCCATCGAGGCCAGCACTTTTTGCAGGGTTTAGTTTGTTAAGAATGTTAAAAATCTCTTCATTGCTGACCGGGTTGACGAAAAAAGAGGATTGATAGTCGCCTGTGAGGTAATCACTATATTTGCTACAGAATGATGATTTGATTTTATCTGAAAGTGTTTAACCTATATTAACAAAAAAATCATTGAATCCTGTAGCAATTTCAAAGTCATCGGTTATTATTTTGTTGTTATAAAGAAACAGTGTTTATTGTGCTTTACCATTGTTTTTATTCAAAGGTGATTTAATTATTTTCCATGTTTCATTTATATCATTCTTACATTGTTCAAATTTGTTGTGGTAATTGGCATTTTGGCTGTTCTTATTATTTCGTTATGCTTTGTTAGACATTTGATAAATGTCAAATAAAGTTTAGGTTTTTATGACAGGGAGCTATTAGTCCAGTTGTTAGCCATGGTTTAGTCGGGTTATCTTTGAATTTTTTTTTCCTTCATGGGAAAGCTGTCTTCGAAAACTCTGGTGCAAATTGGGTGGAACTTACTGTAGGCATTCTCACAGCACGGTATGTCTATAACTGTATGCCAATCTACCTCAGACATGTTTCTTTTACATTTTTCAATATTGACCTCATTTATTTCTCTGCACTTACTTTTTCATATTTAAATGGTTTTGTGCAGGTCTGCTGTCTTTCAAGAAGAAAAATTGGTAGGTGATCTGATGTGCCTGTTACGACAATTCCTACTTCTGTGTTATTACTGAAATTAATGTTATGGCTGAATATATTACCAATAATTGTGGCCGAAACGTCACCTATTCTAGTCGGTTTAGTTATGCTGTGATAGGATGAATGAGCATTAAGTAAGTTTGTAAAATTTTGCGTGTGAAAGCAAGCTTGTCTCATCAGATCAGTATTGTAGTCACCCATGAGGTAGACTATTTTTTCCCTTCTGAATAGTTTCCAAAGTTTTTCCTAGTATTTCAATTAGACGTTCCTTATCGCCTTTGGGTGAATTATAAATTGTACCTATAATTCTATTTTTGCCTGGGTGTCTACGAGGCTTCGGAAAATCCCCTCCAGTGGCCGGAATTGTTGCAGGTGCATGAGGGTAAGGAGTTCAGAGGGGGGACTACAGCCCTCATGCGGAAACACAGTGTGGCAGTTAGGCGAGGCGAGGTAGGGCATCACCGTGCCCAGGATATCGTTGAGTGGTGGAATCGGACACTGGCAGAAAGACTGTTCCAACACCAATACGCCCAGGAAATGGCTGCGCCGAGTGAACGTTCTAGAGTATGGGTGAGAGGGCTGCCTGCTGTGGTGGAGAGATCCAATGCCGAGGTTACTAGCCTAATCGGGAAGAAGCCGGTAGAGGCTATCAGACACTCTGCTGTTGCCAGTCACAGCTCTAGAGGAGCGAACAAGGGAGAGTGCCTACCACCTGATGCTCTGGTTCGGTACCTGTATGAGCCTGGTGAGCTGGAAGGCGGTCGACGGCATGCAATAGCTCCTAACTGGTCGATAGATGTTCACAGGCTTGACAGGTATGTGGAGGCGGAGGGGCGGCCTACACTGTACTACCTGGCACGCCAGCACGGAGTGCCTAGGTGACCATTTGTCGTAGGGGCTTCAGCTAGTCCCTGAAGACACAGGGTGCTAAAATGATAATCGATGGGCATGGTATGGACCCCATCTGGCAGCACATGGCACATATCATAGTAAGCAGAGAGTCCTAGTTTTTCCTGCTCATACATCACATGGTTGCGCATGCGTAGGCCTTGGTTTTTAGCTCTGTCCACCCCGCCATGTAGGGAACTGTAGAACCTCTGAACCAAGAGACCCCATTCTGCTGCTTTGACATTCCCTTAGCCGAACACTTACTTGCAGCTGCGCTCTCCACGTAGTAGCATTTGGAGCAGAGAGCGATGCCGGGAGAGCCTTCGAACTCGAGCTTGACCAGTCCCGGAGTCCGTCCAGACCATGGGTCCCAAGCTAGCCAGTCCCGCTTATGAGCATGGTACTCTGCTCGCATCTCAGGGTGAATGACGTTGTCGAGGTTGGAGCCAGCCATAGCAATATACGCGGAGACAGTGTCCATATGCAGGCACTCAAAGCTGTCACCAGCAACGTAGCAATCGAGGAAGTCGTAGTAGAACTCCAGCATTCGCAGCTTTGTGAGCTCATAAACAGCTATCCCCACCTGGAAGGGGCTTCGAATAGTGATTCTCGCTTCGCGACTCTGGATCTCGTATGACTCACTGATCTCCTCGAGATCTTCGAACCATGCACTACGCAGGGCCTTGTTTACCACACGGTCATCCTTCGTGAAGCTGGTGTTGCTATGACGTTCTAGGGCCTCGATGAGCTTCCCGTGGGCACTGTTGCCGAGGAGTTTGAAGAGATCTGCCAAGAGCGCTTTGCTCTTATCTACATCTCCCGAGTGGCGGGCCTCTAATAACACATAGCGAGATTTGAGCCTGTGATTAAAATGATACTACCTCCCTCAACTGGCCGCCGTTCGGCGATCCATGATGGCCCCCACCACCCTCTCAATCCCTGGGGGCCTCCACACCAACCACATGTCTCAACAACCCTATGCCCCAGGGATTGAGAGGGCGGTGGGGGCCATGGATCGCCGAACGGCGGCCAGTTGAGGGAGGTGGTATCATTTTAATTCCGACCCTACTACTTAAAAAGATAAACATTCCTGTACATGACTCCCTGACTCCACCCCCAACCTGCCCACCCACCCGCCCACCACTAGTATGGGCGGGGTGGGTGGAGGTGGGGAGGGGTGGGTGGTGGGGGTTGGGTGGGGGGGGGGAGTTGCTGGCGATTGTGTCTTCTCAAAAAGAACAATTTGTAGGGCATTTATATGATGTCCTCAAGCAGTTTTTGTTGCTATGATGGCTTATATTGGGCACTGATTTACTTATTGTAGCGGTCTGTTGGTGCATATTATATTTCTTGTATGTCTTTATTACACACAGGCCGCTTTTACAACGGCATACACGTATTACTTATTTATTTACTATGTCAGCAGAGATACAATCATCGAATGTGTAAAGGAGATTACAATCGAGAATTAGATTTCAACAAAAGGCCAAATATTAAGGTTTTTATCAGATTTAATGAATTCAAAATAATTTAACAAATTTTAACTAATTCTATTAATGTTAAATTTTCACCCAACACGGGTCATGAGCTGCTTATGTTGTTTTCAGCTATGAATTGATTTTTAAGTCACATGACCAATTCAAAGACGGCCTTAGTTTTCACATATGGTATAAATTAAAATAATTTAAAAAGATGTGTACGCCTTTCTATTTTGCAAAACAAAACGGCGGATTTGTATTTTGAAACTTATGTTGTTGTTGCCTATCGATACCAGTTATCACGAACAACGAAATTATACCAGGTCTAGATTTAGTACTATTAATTAAGTTATACGCTCCCGTATTTATAAGTGGTGACTTTATTTCGATCAGTTACAAATTTCTAATGCATGCAATATTTCACTGAATACGCGCTAATTATTAAATAGAAGTCGCTTAGTAAGAAATGATTTGTTGAACAATCATTTCTTACTAACTAATGTCCTGATTTTGATTTGGAGGCTTCCTGACTTGTTTATGAGCTGTACTATACTGAAATTGTACACGCATTATGAGTACACAGCACTCGGAGTTCGCTCTTTTCAACAACAACACGCACGCACGCACGCACGCACGCACGCACGCACGCACGCACGCACGCACGCACGCACGCACGCACGCACGCACGCACGCACGCACGCACGCACGCACGCACGCACACACACACACACAGACACACACACACACACACACACACACACCCTCCCTCTCTCTCTCTCTCTCTCTCTCTCTCTCTCTCTCTCGACAAATTTATTATTACTATATTAGTAATGTTAATGTCATGGTGTGCATCCGCCACTAGTTATTATATTACATGTATCATAATTGTATTATGTCGGAGACACGGGAATATGACATATGTTTTATCGTGCTCCCACTTAGACTAAAAAACTTAATTCTGTTTAAATCAAATAGAAGTCGTTTGCTGCCAAAAGCTTTATATTCATGTTCATTCAACGAAGCTGACTATAACCATGTTAGAAAATGTAAGTGGACCATATACTATGCGTTTGAGTTCAGAAAAGCAAGTGTACCTATCTGATGCCGCTAATATGCCACTGCCTACGCCGTTATCATGTACAGTAGAACCTGTCTAAAGCGACTACCTTATGGACCACAAGAATAGAGGGATCAATTTCTCGCCATGCCTGACCGTTTCTAGCTAAGCTCCGCCCACGTTTTGCGCGTGTTGGGATCAATTTATATGCTTTGAACCTGAATACCCAGAATGATAATTTCAACGTAACTTTATAAGTAAGCTTTTGGATATTTTGATGGTAATTTGACTGGGAGCCATTGCTGCCTATATAGTAGCAACGCACCCGGACAGGTTAGTTTCAAAACATTCAACAGAATGTTTATTAAATTGTAAATTCACTAAAGACATACAATTCGAACACTTCAGGACGGACTTTCCGATGTTCATGACGCAAATAAACATAATAAAGATTGACAGCTCGCAAGCGACGTAATTGATTATGATGCCAACTGTTTGATTGACTGATCGGATCCCTCTATTAGCAACTATGTCCAGGCGGTCTCTTAGTATGAGTGATATGCTATAATATATGACAGTTGTTGTAGAAGTATGGCCATTTTTTAGACAGGTGGTATTCTAACCGCCTGTGTTGGCGAAACGCCAACATTTTTGTCCTGAATGTCGTGCGGCACAGGGTTGACTGCCCATATTACAAGGAGGTATTTGATTGTTAGAAGTATATTTTTATTCTTGTTTATAAATTCTAGTTAATTTGATGTATTATACCATTTATTCTATGTACTACTGTAGATATGGTTAAACGTGTAATATCATTCAGTAGCAACTAATTTCATTTCAATAAAATACATTTTAAATTTCATTTCATTTGTATACAGTAATTAGGCAATACTGTCTCCCAAATGCACGATAGCAATCTCATTTTACCTTTTGCCCCTTTGAACACGATATGGCAAACTCGGAAAATCGTTTATATGCTAAGCTGGATTATGTTCCATATTTGCAAACTAATTTGACTGGGAGTGGTTGCTGCCTATATCAGTAACAGGCTCCTGTAAGGTTGTGAGATACTTGGGGTCTGGACAAGATTTCTTAAATATACAATGTTTGCTACTCCACGAACTCCTAATATGTGTAACCTAAAGCGTCTGTGCCAGAAACTCTCTTGAATATTTTTTAAATAATTTTGCTAGAAGCTGTTGCTGCCTTATGCAGCAATTACCTAAGTGTACCTAGGCGCGCTTACACATTCTAGAAGTATACTTCACTCTGGGCCAGAACGTTTATACATGTAAAAATAGGATATCGGGCATAGTTTTGTTTTTACCGACAGTGAAATTGGTGAGAGTTTTGTGCAACAAATATATATGTTCGTATATGTTACCTAATTATTGGCATTGTATAAATTTCTTTTGCTCAGTTTGGTAGAATACCGTCCATAAATGATATGTTCCAAATTTGGGCGAAACATATATCTATTATGAGAGAGATTTTAAAGAAAACATATTTCCCCTCTAAAGAGAAATTCAACATATCTTTAACAGCGTCATTAGCATAAATACACCAAAGAATATTTCAAGTCTCAGTATGGTATGCTTCGGAAAGTATGATTCTTGCAATCTGTCTAATAATTTTCTAAAAGAATTATGACCGGTTTACGTTTGGGGTCAGCATTCCATGGTGTCCAGGGCAGCTCAACCCAGGTGATTTTGCCTCCCATACCGCTATTAGTACTTATATATATATGACGTCATAATAATTTGTCTCACATGACGTCTCAATAATAATTGACAAATACTTCTCAGTCCTGAAGCTCAACCAGTCCGTCGAGTGTATGATTCAAGATTCAAGATTATTTATTCAGTAGCAAAATATATATAAGTTATGGATTCAACTAGGTTGTCCGCCGAAGGCTATGCCTATTGTATTGGCGGACACCTTACACATACGTATATAGATACATCTATACAAATGAATTAAACAGGGCAGTTACACAGCACACTACAGTTCTGTCATTACATTTACACGTTCTAAGTTAATCACATGTTTTATTATTTAAATTAATTCATTTTATGTATGTTATATATATATATTAATTATAACCGAACAGGACACCTAAGTACATGTACCATACAAATACAAGACGTAGACAAGTTAAATAAAAAAAACCATATCTAAGTAGTAGTGGTAGTTGTAGTTGTGATGTTACAATACAACACAAACATTTATATTTTCGGTTGACATTGATTATACAGTACACCTCGGAAATAACGAGTTCATCTCAATAGTAAAATAAAAATGTTCTGTTGAATGTGTTGAATATAATTGGTTTGGCAGCAATGTCTTCCAATCCACCCACATTCAAAATACACAAGAGAACATTTCTCACATTGATTTTTAAATTATTCTAACAACAAGGTATTGTTTTTGTTTGGAAGTGTGCCAGGTCATCCCCGAGCTGTACTGTATTTGTGCAGTTGATAAGGTGTTTACAGGATGCTGGCTCTAATATGTGTTAATGTGTTAATTAAGTAATCCTTTATTGTTTACTTGAATGATTTTGTCGTCAGGATTTTGTCCCGGGTTTCCTGTTTCGTGTCATTCTATAATTGAGTGGCTGTAATTGATACTCTATGTTTTCCCATGTCTGTGCGTGTGTATTTTTCATGTAGTTTGTGTCTGCTTCTAGTGTTATGTTGGTGGATGTTAATATTGTTCACAAAGAAGGGGAGGGGGCTATGGATTTGGGTAGGGTGTTGTGATGGAAACTTTTCACAATAGTGAACATTTGGGATTTACCTATGTCAGTAAGTTTGAGCAGTTTTTCTTCTTTAAACATATCTTGGCCTTCTGCTGGTCGAGAAAATAATTTAATGCTCTTTTTTGGAGGCTTTGAATTTTAGATACTTTGTTTTTGTATGTGTTAGTCAAACAGCATTGCAGTACATGAGGTGCGGAAGGACTAATGTAATGTACAGAGTTTTAACCGTGTCATGTGTCATATATGGTTTTAATCTTTGGATGACACCTATTCCTCTTGCCACTTTTACAGTAACTGTCTCAATTTGTTTGGCACAGGTCAGAATTTTATCTAAATATACTCCTAGAAACTTTGCGTATTGGGCCTCTTCAATTTCTTTTTTGTTGCTATAAATTTTCAGAATATCTTTGTTTATATGTTCTCTAGATTTTGAAAATAACATATAGTTTGTTTTATCCACATTTAATGACAGCTTATTTAATGAACACCAGTTAGTAATCTCTTCCATTTCATCATTTACGTTTTTGTATAAAGTAATTATATCTTCGTCAGAGCAAAAGACATTGGTGTCATTAGCGAACAGTATTAGTGACATGTGTTTGCATATATTGGGCAGATCATTCATATACAAGAGGAACAGCAGAGGGCCAAGGATGCATCCCTACGGAACACCGCAAGTTAGTCTTCTATTTTAAAAGCAGGTTGCATTAAATTGCACGCATTGTGTTTTCTCATTTAGGTAGCTTTGAAACCAGTTGAGTGCACTTCCTCGGATTCCATAGTAGGCAAGTTTTTCTAGTAAAATAGAGTAGTTGATCGTGTCAAAAGCTTTCAAAATGTCCAAGAAAATGCCTATTATGTGCTTTTTCTTTTCAATTGAATCAATTATTTTTTCTGTCATTTCCATTAGTGCTAGCATTGTTGAATGATTTTCACGAAACCTGTATTGTGATGTATACAGAATTGACTTCTTGTCTAAATAGCTAATAAGCCGATTATACATACGTCGTTCCATTAATTTAGAGAAAAGTGGAAGTATTGAGACAGGTATATAGTTTGTGAAGTTAGATGAATCCTTTGCTTTGTATATAGATGTTACTCGTGCATCTTTTAGTTTTGATGGAAAGATGTCTTGTCTGATAGATAGATTACAAATGTGGTTGAGGGGTATTAGTAGGTCTAAGGTGCAGCGTTTTAAAATACTCCACTTAAATCCATCGAGGCCAGCACTTTTTGCAGGGTTTAGTTTGTTAAGAATGTTAAAAATCTCTTCATTGCTGACCGGGTTGACGAAAAAAGAGGATTGATAGTCGCCTGTGAGGTAATCACTATATTTGCTACAGAATGATGATTTGATTTTATCTGAAAGTGTTTAACCTATATTAACAAAAAAATCATTGAATCCTGTAGCAATTTCAAAGTCATCGGTTATTATTTTGTTGTTATAAAGAAATTGTGTTTATTGTGCTTTACCATTGTTTTTATTCAAAAGTGATTTAATTATTTTCCATGTTTCATTTATATCATTCTTACATTGTTCAAATTTGTTGTGGTAATTGGCATTTTGGCTGTTCTTATTATTTCGTTATGCTTTGTTAGACATTTGATAAATGTCAAATAAAGTTTAGGTTTTTATGACAGGGAGCTATTAGTCCAGTTGTTAGCCATGGTTTAGTCGGGTTATCTTTGAATTTTTTTTTTCCTTCATGGGAAAGCTGTCTTCGAAAACTCTGGTGCAAATTGGGTGGAACTTACTGTAGGCATTCTCACAGCACGGTATGTCTATAACTGTATGCCAATCTACCTCAGACATGTTTCTTTTACATTTTTCAATATTGACCTCATTTATTTCTCTGCACTTACTTTTTCATATTTAAATGGTTTTGTGCAGGTCTGCTGTCTTTCAAGAAGAAAAATTGGTAGGTGATCTGATGTGCCTGTTACGACAATTCCTACTTCTGTGTTATTACTGAAATTAATGTTATGGCTGAATATATTACCAATAATTGTGGCCGAAACGTCACCTATTCTAGTCGGTTTAGTTATGGTGTGATAGGATGAATGAGCATTAAGTAAGTTTGTAAAATTTTGCGTGTGAAAGCAAGCTTGTCTCATCAGATCAGTATTGTAGTCACCCATGAGGTAGACTATTTTTTCCCTTCTGAATAGTTTCCAAAGTTTTTCCTAGTATTTCAATTAGACGTTCCTTATCGCCTTTGGGTGAATTAAAAATTGTACCTATAATTCTATTTTTGCCTTTCGGTGTTTGGATTTCGATAAATACTATTTGAATGTATTCCTCTATATTTGAAAGCTCATCGAGCTCAATAAATTGGATATTTTCTTTAATATACATGCCTACACCACCTCCTCTGCCTGTGCTTTTGTGCTTTTCAGCAAATGTGTAATTCTTTATATCTATGAGATTAGTAGGTGAATTTGCATGTATAAATGTCTCAGTAATTCCAATAATTCAAAATTCACGTGCACTCGTATCTAGGAGACGTAGTAACATGTCCATGTTCTTCATAAGAGATTGCATATTAATGAATAGAAGTGAAAAGGATATGTGTTCTTTGTTCTCTGTTAAGTTGTTATTGAAGGTCATTGGAAAGATATAGTCACAAGTCCGTGCAGATATATTTAAGTCATTTCTAGTGTCAACATGGTTATGTTTGGATAGATTTAATTCGAAAGGGTTCAGAACGGGGGATTGGTCGCCGGCAACCTCAGTGGTAGTAGGGTCATAATATGGATTTAATACTGCAAGCGTGAAATCTGTATTGTCATTGTAATGATTGTAGGGCAAAAGTGACTTATTGCAGTTGGTACACCACCAGCAGGTGTCATCAGCTTCGAGGTTGCGATAATCAGATGTTGTTAATTTAGAGCAACTTAGATCAATCCACTTGCTACAGAGGCCACATAACAATGCTCTTTGGTTGCTCCTGAAAGGCTTGCTAGAGGATGAGCAAGTATGAAGTGTATGCGCTTGATGGATTTCCTATTTAATAAACATTTTCCTGAACATTTGCGGCAACAACACTCAGTCAAATTTGTTTCCAAATGTTCAACAGCTTATCTTTATAGCTACCTTGAAATCGTGATTCGTGAAATTCAGTATTGAAAGTATATAAATCGATTCCAACGCGCACACAGCATGGGCGAGGCTTAGCAAGAAATTGGCAGTGCATAGCTAGAAATGGGTCCCTCTATTATAGGCAAATCTCACGCATGAAATACTAACCTCAATTAAAGGATAACTAATCCCATCTCTTGATAGCTATTCAGATGATCTAAAACGCCGCTCGTGAACTATCCAGGTGATTTTAAGCATTTTATCAATACACTAAGGAAAGATATTCAGGCTTAAATGTTGGTACATTTCTACACCCTATGATGGCTGTCATGATTTACTTTTCAACCTATCAGAAAAGACATAGTGCGTCTGCCTCGGTATATACGCTCAGTCATAGAGGTGCCAGCTATAGTTTGGCAATGTGGTATAAAAGCAATCCTACAGGTAAGCTGTTGAATATTTTGAAACCAATTTGACAGGAAATTGTTGCTGCCATATGCAGTAACAACTTCCAGTCAAATTAGTTTCAAAATATTCAACTGGATGAGTGTTACATATTAAAGAATCTAATGCATTGGCGCTTACATGATATCACACACTGTAGCTTGATGAGACAAAATGGTGGCGATCACTGTTCAACATTTACTCGATATTGTAAAGCAGATAATTGCGATACCGATCTGGGAATGTGACAGGATATGAATGATATGGAATCTATAGGCCATATTCTATCGGTGCACTACAACATTTGAGATGAGATTAGCATCGCTTTATCATTATCTATATCATATTTATGCAGTATGCCCTTTGATCTTTAGTCTGCCACAACCTAAACTTGCTGAAGGAAACAGCAACCTGTCGCTGGATGGAGTCATATTTTCAAAGGAATCGGAGTGTAACAGCATAGCGAAAAGATGAGAAAATGCCAGTAATATACTGAATGAACAATGCACTTCAAAATATATTCTGTGCCGTCCGAGCTAAGTGGATGAGTTCAGCCAGACAATACCAGAATGGATAGATATCAACATCATTATTGGCGAAAATTTGAATTTTCACCAACATATTTATGGGTCGCTGTCTGTCCGTCCATCCATCCACCCACCTGTCCATCCTTCTGTCTTGTCTGTCCTGTCTGTCCTGTCTGTATGCCTGCCTGCCTGTCTGCCTGCATGGCTGGCTGCCTGGCTCCCTGCCTGCCTGCCTGTCTATATGTCTGCGTCCAATCTCGATTGAGCTCAACATAGCGTCTTATTATATCTGGTCATGGATTCACCCTCTGGAGACTAAACTTGGACACATGACTGCATATAACAACCGAATGGAGCATACTGATATTGAGATCAAATGTCAAGGCCACCTTTAGCTTAGTAAAATACTCTATTGTCTCTGCTTAAATTTTTGGCTTTGTTCAACATGTCGTTTATATCTAAGAATTGGTTCAGCCTATTTTGACTAAATGTATCCCGTCGTTACATATATCAACCAGATGCAGCACAATCCTATTGAGGTCATGAGGTCAAAGTTGAAGTTCACTATGACCTTGGTATAAAACTATTCTTTTGGGCTAAGCTGGTGGTGTAGCTCAATATATTGTATTGTATCTCAGGATTGGTTCAATCTACTTAAATTTAACTTGTTCACGTGTTAACCTCTATCAAGTGGATGAAGTACAATGGGATTGAGATCAGACATCAAGGTTATTGTAACATGTGTACACAATGCAGACGTAACAGTTTGGTACTACAAAGCTCATCTGGCTTTTATTTCAGAATTGACAGTTATTGGAAGTAAAAATCGTCATAGTTACCTTAAACAACAGGAGCAACGCACACACATTCAGACTTTTGAGGTAAAGGTCAATCTGATCTTAATACAAAGCTAGATATGTATTTGGAAATGCAAAATGCCAAGATTTTCCCCCAATATCTCGTCAGTGTAACACTGAGGTCTTGTTTAAATCTGTTTGTTGTATGACGACATTGTTTCTAATAATTTATTCTAATACTTACTTTATTATCTTGATCAAATGTTGCAACAAATTTGTTTGATTGACTTCCTGAAGTTAGGACAACATTAACACACTCTCCATGAAGAGTGTAGCTCGCATTTTTCCAAACGGATCCGTTTTTCGTGGAAATAAATGACCTTGCATATCGAATTAATTCCCTGTCGCATTCAGGTAGACGTGGATACATATCTAGCACCTTACTGAGATCCCCTTCATCTATATGATCTTGGCAGGCAATTTCCTATAAGCAACAACACGATTAGAGTGAATAAATTAGAACATTTAAAACCTACAGCGGTGATGATCCACAGGTACAATGGTCTGTCAATCTGCATGAGCCCGCCAAACTTCCTGTGATATTGATGTGAGTGTGGAGTGGGTGGATTTATTTTGGAGGGTTTTTGTGCTAGACTATGCGGAGCCAATAGACTTGCTAGTATGCTAGGTAGGTCAGTATGTTATGCTATGCTCTTACTATGATAGGCCAGACCGGGCTGCTATACTAGGAGAATATAGTTGAATGTTAGACCACTAGACAATGCTAGTATGTAGGCCAGGCTAGACTCGTAGGGTTGAAAAGCCCATAGGCTAGAAGGCTATGCTAGTCGGAGGAGGCGGTTTGGTGTAGTGGCTAGCAGTCAGGACTACTTAACTGGAGAACCCGGTTCCCGCCTGAACTGTGCACAATCTCGCCGTCGTTGAAAATATGGGCATCTCCTTCGCTCCTTGCCTTTCTCTACCCAGGAGTATAAATGGGTACCAGTGTAGAAACTTGGGACGATACTAATAATAGATTGAAATAGAACCAGACTAAATATGGTGTATGTGTAGGAACAATTGGTGTATGGGTAGGGTAGCGGTAGGTGTAAAGTGGCTATGAATGTCTGGGTTGGCATAGCTATGGGTGTAATGGTGCTAATGAGTATGGGTGCTTATTTGTATAGGTTTGGGATGGTATTGGATTGTAGCGGTGGGTTTATATGTAGAAGGAGCAATTTTCAATATATAAGACTGTTCATAAGTGCTTGATTAAACATTTGAATTTCGAAGTCGAGATTTGAATTTCGAAGTCAAGTTTTGAATTTTGAATTTTGAATGAGCCTTCTGGGCTTTCGTACTATACCGTCTTAGAAGTTAAAGGCATTATGAGGACTTGAGATCGATAACGAATTTCAATTAATTTTATGATCTATTGCACTATTTTTATACTGTACAATAACTTCACTTTGGAGTGAGAGAAAATATGTTAGACAGCCCAATAACGAGATTAAAAAACACGTCACCGCTCTCTCTGACGTCACACCGGGAACGGCGCTGTGAGCTGGGTCAATATTGCTATGTCTTTAGTAAAGGTAATGTATTTTAAAACACGCATTTAACGGGATAGACTTCACATACCATAAACATAATTTATCTCAGGTTGAAGCTAATTCTTCAAGAAATCAAAAAAATTGGGATTTTTGAAAATCTATTAGGATAATAAATGGTTTTATGGGTAGCTATATATTCGCATATTAATAGGCCTATAGGCTACAACTAGTAAACATTGGGCAATAAATAATGAACAAAATCGGCAATATTTCAATGTAGGGGACAAATAATCTTTAGGGACTAACAGGAGAAGGCCTAATTGCGGATCCAATAATGCCATCCTGGAAAACATCCGGATTGGTAATTAATATCGGAGATGAATGGGTGTGAGTGTGATGAAGTGGGTGGGAGAGGTTTAGGATGCCTGTATATGGTAGGCCTACATGAATTTGCGCACATGCCGTTTTGCTGCTCTCCGATTTAAATATGCCCGTATTGGCGTGAATAATGTAAAGTAGTGAAACATTATTCCTTGGTAATGTAAATCTAATCTATAATTTTGCTGAAATAGTGACATTATTCATACCTGAAAGAAGATGAAGGCTACAGAGTAGGCCTACAGCTACAATCGTCTCTGAAAATGGTGAATGTAAAATTGTGTGTCTTAAATGAGTTCCCGGAGTGAGTCTTTCCGTGATTTGACCGTAATTGTTTACCTATATGCTATATGTTTTAGCAAGGTGTTTGCATGAGACAGAGACATGGTGGAGTAGGGGGTGGAGTGGGGGGGGGGGGGGGCGGGGTGGTATCGTCACGCCTGTGGCAACCACCACCACCACTACTACGGCCACATCGATCGTTTCCAAAACAACTTCTTCCGTGTGATGGAAGTAGCCTACATAAATACTTCAATGTTGTGAAAAAGCAAATCCTTAGTGAATAAACAGATTTTAAATAATTAGGTTAACCAGATGCTTAGAGATCGCAAGCGTATCGTTTTTACGTACAGTGCAGCTCATAAATAAGTTTAGATGCTTCCAAAGCAAAAACAGAAACATGTTAACTAGTACCATATGAACACGATGTAAGAAACGTTCTGTTGAATATTTTGAACATGGTTGGGTTGGAATCCAATTATGTTCAAAATATTATCAAACAGTTATAAGTTATTTCTAAGCTCATGTCTATAATTAACATGTGTATGTAACCCTTCAACTCATGCGGACGGCAGTGAAAGCCGCGCTGTTGATGCCTAAAATATAAACAAACAGTGTGTTCTCGATAATATTTTACGTAGGCTATATATGCAGATTAGTTTTATTAATAGATTTATATTTAATTAGCGTTTTAGTTAATTTTAAACACCTAATTGCTATATTTATAGGCCTATACAATGATATATTGTGATCATACACGCCGCAGTGTGCTGCTACTAACATAGAAAAAGTTATGCATGTGTGTACATGATGACGATACACTATATATATACCCAGATAACACACCGTATTGGGTCAGTACACCGGCATAGCGTCGGCAGTGTCGGCTAGCTAAAGGTATCGGCACCTGTGTATCGGCCCAGTACTGGCCCAGTGTCGGCAGCATCAGCTAGCTGAGCTGTGTATCGGCATAGTACACCGGCAAGATTCATATCTCTAAGATATTGTCTCTCTTCATGTTCCACTAAGCCTTGTGGCTTCTTAATTCTTTGGATGTCCCTCTCCGCACCATGGGCTGATCCGACCCTGGGAAACTGTTGGGGTTTCCGAGCGGTGATGGCCAGGGTGTGGTATCACATACATTCCCCCTGTATCCTCGGATACTTAATAGTTAGCACTTCTTCCAATGTAGGAAAGCACTGCGCAAACATATCTTAATTGTTATTTTCTTTTATTTGCTGAACAATCCTCCCGCACCGCAGTGCAAAACTGGGCAACTTGTATTTAAACCTAATGACAGGTTAAACGGTTAGTTCCATAGGACCTGGTGACGGGCGAGATGCGCATCCTTACCGAATTCCGTAAGAATGTCTGGGCATGATATTTAGATCTGCCACAACCTCATGGGAAGGACATTTACGGTAGGTATTCGTCTCTCTTACCCCCACCATAACGATAGATCAGTTGTCTAAAATGCTTTTATGAAAAGTAACCAGTGTCTTGTGACGTTTTATGTGGTTACGGAGCAGTATGTCCAGATTCTTATCCAGTTCGGAGAATACTACTAAGTAACATGTATGAGCGCTGTCTTCAGTATTGATGTCTTGGGGCATCCGTTCTCAATGATAGCCGTATCTAACAGCTAGGAAGACACCCGCCATTTGCGGCCTAAAATAGTTCTTGTCACTAAAAACTAAATGATAGATAAGCATAGAAGAAGGCCTGCATAAATAAAGCGGCAACTACTAATTCAGCATACTGAGAATTACATAAGACGGTGACGTGGGAATCCTTCGAGAATAATACTCCTCAACCAAACTAGCACTAGGAGTAGTGCCCGCTTGAGGCACATGATTTTTCGTCACTGCAGAGATAATTTTCTTTCCTTTCAGCTTAGAGGTATAATAGCTTATATTAAGTTAAATAGTTAAGTCTCGTGTACTGGAGCCTCCCTTGCGGGGATACCTCTGCGGACCTACGAGACTGTGTGGTACGTCCGGGAGCCCCACGTTTAAAAGTTCATCCGGCTGTCTCTATGTCTTGTATTTTCGCATGCTCATCGTTTTTATCTAGCATACTCGACAGTCTGTTGAGGTAAAATTATTGTAGACTTAGTTTAATTAGGTCAAAATCAAATCTTGTAAGTCCATAGATCACGAAATTGCTATGGACAGGCATACTGGTGACACAAACTCGTGAGACGAGACTGTTGTGTTTAATGTTCGCACGATGGTCGCACGGCCCCACCGGAACGATTGAGTTCCACTGGCCTTAGGAGCCGGTCTTTGTTACCCGTAGGGCAGTATCGTACAGGATCCGTCACCCCAAGACCGGAAGCTAACCAGCGTCATCATTCGTCATGCACTTGCGGCACGGCGAGTCGACATCATACACCGGAACGGCCCGACACTACTCCGTGAGCTACAAGTGGCGCCCGAAGAACATCATTATTAACACATAGAGAACTCACACCCACACCGTATAGTGAGCTCAGTTCTATACTGTCTCCATTTAACGACGACTCCCTCGATCAAGACGTAGCATCATACGATGGATTCACAGCTCACATGCTCCCCGACTCTGCCAGAAATTCTCAGGCGGAATCAACAACACCGCAATATAACCTGTTTTCGCCTGTCAGTGACGGCACCTTTCGGGATGCCTCACAAGCGGGAACAGAGTTTAGAACTATATCCGATGTCCACGACAGGCCACCACCATCAGGGCCGAATCGTGGATGGTCGATGACAAAGACCGGATTACGGGCATATAAATAATCCTTCAGACTACTATCATTCACCCGTGTCATCTACGGAGACAATATGGTCAGGTGGCAATCCATATTACAGACAACCTCCCACACCTCCCCCTTCCAGGGCAATGTTACACTCAAGGGGAACACCGCAGCATTATCGGGAGGAATGGGCACCACCTTTTCGCCGGTAGATCAGTCACGCTACACATCACAACTGTCAGCCGACTGCACCACCGCCATATGAGGAATATCAGTCCTCACCTCGGGGAGAACATCCGCGTAATCTTCACAATATTTCGCCCCCCGTCCATAAACCCATGCCGGTCTATGGTTCTACAACCAGGCAGGATTCACTAAATTGGAGTTCTCGCTCCTCGGCATCGATGGGAAACACCTACACCACCACCACCACCGCCTGCACAATGATCAGCATCAGAATACTCGTCAGTCTCGCAGATACCACCACCACCCGGCTTTCAACCACTTCATTCTTCCCGTGGTCTTGGCCGAGTCATTCTCCCGCCCGAATTTAGTGGGGAAAATGGCTGGACCAATTACAAAATCCAGTTCGAGATAATAAGTTGGACTAACCGCTGTAACGATCAGCAAATGAGTGAATATCTCGCCGCAAAGCTTTCCGGAAAAGCCCTTTAAGTTCTTGCGGATCTCGGGACTGACTACATACCCACCTACACTCAAATGGAACGAGCATTGACGGAGCGATTTGGCGACACAGCTCTCGGAGAAACAAGTCATCTCCAACTCGAAAATCTTCGACGACGCGCGGGGGGAAACTCCCAGAATTAGCTAGCCGAATCAGAAGGCTAGTCACCCACGCATATCAGAGCACCAACACAGAAGGCGTAATCCATCTGCATCTTGACACTTTCATTGATGCATTGAGCGGTGAACCCGCCCTGAAAGAAAAGTTATTTCTTGGCAACCACAGTGTTTGGCCCAATTAACGGCAACCGAAGTTCGTATAAAAAACTTTCTGAAGCGGGAAAAGAGTAGCCGACGCCAACTCCACCCTATCAACGAGATAGGGGGTGCAGCTGTCGCCACGCCCACTAATGTCCCCCACCCCCTAGATCATCAACACCAACCGCACAGACATCATCACAACCAGCTGTACAGAATTCCAATCAGAATCAAGCACCTGGAGGAAGGGTGTGTGCCCATAGAGGAAGCTATAACAGGGCCCCTGGGCACGGGAACCAGCGCAACAAAATAGATGAGATCAATAAGCAGATCTCCACTCTAACTAATTTAGTCACCACACTCGGCACCAATCTCGCCACCACTCACTTTAGGACAACAAACACCACCAGCACCGCACCGCCACCAAACACCTGTTACGGATGCGGACAGCCAAGCCATTGGAGGGACTTGTGTCCTAACCGACCTCCTTATACAACACCTGTCCCTGACGGCAGCACACCACAACCAGAGAAGCCATCAAACTCTTAAGGGCACCGAAATATCCGGAGCCACCTCGGTGCCCGTATTCGCTTCCCAGCTCAACTGCGGCCTTCATACAACAACGTTCGGTGGCCAACAATCACTCACCAAAATCAGCTTTTACACCTACACCCAAACGCATGGCTTCACATATGTCAATGCCTACGATGCCTCCCACATCCGCAGCATCGCCATCCCCCTCTTTCTCCGCACATAACAAGCCTTCTTTCCTGTGTAAAACGGCAGTGGTAGGTTGTAGCACCTCCACTGAAACAAAGTTTTTGCAAGCACCATGTCCCGCCACCATGACACTGAGTTCTGGGTGTCCCTTGGTGGTATGCAAAACACTGTCACACCCAACATCATCTCCCGCATCCACAGACAGCAGCGACTCAGGAGAAACGGTTCACTCTGCCTCATGGATTCGCAAGCGCCGACGTAGACGGGGAAAAACACGTCCCTGGCGGCATCACTGTTTCTTCTGTGCTTCACCAAAACATCCAATGAAGCATTGCAAGAAATGGATTGCGCAGGTGGAGCTTATCCATCATCCCGTGCGCACTGCTGTCTACACTAATACAGCATACCCTGAAATGGCAACATCTCCATCATTATTACCCCCAGCTCCGCCTTCGCCGCAGCCTTCACAATAGCGGCAACGACGAACTGGCCCTTTCCTCACCCAGCCATCCACCACATTAAAAGAAGCAATTTGGAAACAGTCAGAGTATATACAGAGTGATTCCGCCCCGACACCTTTGTCGCAGACGGCGTCATTGGAAACTCTTCCACGGGTACACCGCAAAGTAATATACAAATGTGCCTGTCTGTTTAGTGGCGTTTCCACCGGTGCCACCGTCGATACTGGTGCTTTAATCAAGCGCTTATATGAGAGCATCCCACCTCATAAAAAGCCTCCTCTTAAACCTACAACCATTTACCTACAGACGGCTATGGGAGCTGATGTGCCCGTAGCCAGTGTAGTCAATTTAGTCATCCAAATAGAGGAGATGCAATTCATACAGCGAGTTGTCATCGCCTCTATTCATAATGATGCCCTCCTTGACTCTGATTTTCTCAGTGCCAGCGAAGCCATCATACATTGCAAACAACAGGAACTCGACATACACGGCCGACGAATACCTCTTGGACCGGCATCATCATTATATGACACATGTGCTGTAATATTGTCCAGTACAGTCACAGTTGAGCCGGGACAAGAACAAATTTTATGGGCCTCCGCACCACAGGTAAGAAGCAACACACACATCGCCATGCTGGAACCCAATCCTGATTACATGATCGCCTCACAATGCGCAAGTCCCTGCATGATAGTAGACACTACTAATAACGAAAATATACCTTTTAGAGTATTCAATGGTACCGCAGACCCCTTCACTCTGGAACCAGGAGTACGCTGCGGCCATTTAGTGGACATAATCTCATTGGATCACCTACACCTACTGACACACCACAGCATATGACTGATGATGTACCCGAACATTTACATGATTTATATCTACATGCCACAGTTGGATTACAGCAATCACAGAAACATGAAATTCCGAAATTACTGCACAAATATCACGATAGTTTTTCCTCCGGAGACATGGATCTCCCCATACAATAATCACCCCATACACCAACCAGTACGCCGTCTTCCCATTCATAAGGAAGCGGAAGCACACCAACAAGTGAACGACATGTAGCGGACTGGTATTATTGACCCCTCAGCATCTCCATGGGATAGCCCAATAGTACTAGCAGGCAAAAAGGATGGAACCTTGCGGTTTTGTATAGACTACCGCTGCCTTAATGATCTTAGCATCAAGGACTCTTATCCGTTACCTCGGATAGATCAGGCCTTGGATTCCTTGTCCGGAGCCAAGTGGTTTTGTACCCTTGACTTAGCTAGTGGTTACTGACAAGAAGCCATGGATGAGGCTTATCCGTCATCCCGTGCGCACTGCTGTCTACACTAATACAGCATACCCTGAAATGGCAACATCTCCATCATTATTACCCCCAGCTCCGCCTTCGCCGCAGCCTTCACAATAGCGGCAACGACGAACTGGCCCTTTCCTCACCCAGCCATCCACCACATTAAAAGAAGCAATTTGGAAACAGTCAGAGTATATACAGAGTGATTCCGCCCCGACACCTTTGTCGCAGACGGCGTCATTGGAAACTCTTCCACGGGTACACCGCAAAGTAATATACAAATGTGCCTGTCTGTTTAGTGGCGTTTCCACCGGTGCCACCGTCGATACTGGTGCTTTAATCAAGCGCTTATATGAGAGCATCCCACCTCATAAAAAGCCTCCTCTTAAACCTACAACCATTTACCTACAGACGGCTATGGGAGCTGATGTGCCCGTAGCCGGTGTAGTCAATTTAGTCATCCAAATAGAGGAGATGCAATTCATACAGCGAGTTGTCATCGCCTCTATTCATAATGATGCCCTCCTTGACTCTGATTTTCTCAGTGCCAGCGAAGCCATCATACATTGCAAACAACAGGAACTCGACATACACGGCCGACGAATACCTCTTGGACCGGCATCATCATTATATGACACATGTGCTGTAATATTGTCCAGTACAGCCACAGTTGAGCCGGGACAAGAACAAATTTTATGGGCCTCCGCACCACAGGTAAGAAGCAACACACACATCGCCATGCTGGAACCCAATCCTGATTACATGATCGCCTCACAATGCGCAAGTCCCTGCATGATAGTAGACACTACTAATAACGAAAATATACCTTTTAGAGTATTCAATGGTACCGCAGACCCCTTCACTCTGGAACCAGGAGTACGCTGCGGCCATTTAGTGGACATAATCTCATTGGATCACCTACACCTACTGACACACCACAGCATATGACTGATGATGTACCCGAACATTTACATGATTTATATCTACATGGCACAGTTGGATTACAGCAATCACAGAAACATGAAATTCCGAAATTACTGCACAAATATCACGATAGTTTTTCCTCCGGAGACATGGATCTCCCCATACAATAATCACCCCATACGCCAACCAGTACGCCGTCTTCCCATTCATAAGGAAGCGGAAGCACACCAACAAGTGAACGACATGTAGCGGACTGGTATTATTGACCCCTCAGCATCTCCATGGGATAGCCCAATAGTACTAGCAGGCAAAAAGGATGGAACCTTGCGGTTTTGTATAGACTACCGCTGCCTTAATGATCTTAGCATCAAGAACTCTTATCCGTTACCTCGGATAGATCAGGCCTTGGATTCCTTGTCCGGAGCCAAGTGGTTTTGTACCCTTGACTTAGCTAGTGGTTACTGACAAGAAGCCATGGATGAGGCTGACATCGAAAAGACCGCATTCGTTTGTAGGGATGAGCTTCTCCAATTCTGCAAGATGCCCTACGGGTTGTGTAACACTCCCAGAACTTTTGAATGATTCATTGAGCAGGTATTAACCACCCTGCAATGGGAAATTTCTCTCTGTTACATTGATGACGTGATAGTCTTTGGACCCACGTTTGAGAAAACTGTAGTAAATTTGGACACCGTGCTCCCCCGTTTCCGCACAGTCAATTTGAAACTCAAACCCAAGAATATCATCTCTTTAGACAGAGCGTTGAGTTCCTGGGACACGTCATATCCGGTGATGGAGTGGATACTCAGCCATCAAAAACTAAGGCAGTAGCAGAGTGGCCAAGGCCCTCTTCAGTTACAGAGACACTGAGTTTTCTTGGCTTGTGCCAGTACTATCGCCGTTACATCTGACATTTCAGCAAGATTGCGTCATTCCTCTACAAGATCACCGCAAAAGATCGACCATTTGAGTGGATGAGTGAGTGTGAAGGCTCCTTCAGGGCATTGAAGGAACTCTTGACGACCGCCCAGATTCTTGCTCATCCTAATCCAAACCTTGATTTCATCTTAGACACTGATGCATCAGCTTACGCTATAGGCGTGGTTCTATCTTAGGTCACAGACGATGGAACAGAGCAGGTATTGGGTTATGGTTTGCATACTCTGAATAAAACTGAGAGAAGATACACAACCACCAAGTGAGTACTGCTAGTGGCGGTACACTTCGTCAAGTACTATAAACACTTTCTGTACGGGTGCCCTTTTACACTCTGTACAGACCATGCCTCACTACGATGGCTCAGGAACCTGAAAAATCCGGAGGGCCAGGTAGCGAGATGGCAGGAATCCCTGCAGGCCTATAACTTCAACGTTGTACACCGTCCTGGCAAATTGCATGGGAATGCCGACGCCCTCCGTAGAATTGGCATGGAGGCTGCACACGAAGAGGCCACCACCATGATACAGTCAACACAGCCATCTCCGGAGTTCCCTGAATTGAGGTACGCAGAGTGGAATCCGGACAAAATCGCACACAACCAAACAACAAACGTACAGAGACGAAATATATATGCATGGATCCAGGTGGGAGTACGTTCTCCCAAGGAATCGGTAACAACACTTTCCACCACGGCAAAATATTATTACCAACGGTTCGAAGAATGGCGATTAATAAATAACGTTCTGTGTATTAATGACCGTCTGGTAGTCCCGGAAAGTTATCGTGATCTTATATTAAAGCAACTGCATGATAATGCTGGGCATCTGGCCATGGAAAGGACTGTTGCCCGTATCAAATTGAGCTTCAACTGGATCTAGAGTTGAGATAGTGTCAAGCCATGGGTTGCCAACTGTATCCCATGCCAAAGACGCGCTGCGCTGTTGGCCAACACCATATCACACCATCGCAAACTAAGATTGTTGGTGCACCATGGGGGCGAGTGGCTATTGACGTGCTCTGACCCATGAATACGACGGATGATGGAAATAAATACATCCTCGTGTTACAAGATTACTTTATGAAGTGGGTAGAAGCATTTGCTTTGCCGGACCAAGAAGCATCCACCGTAGCGGAGGTCTTGGCAAGCAATGTGTTCTGCCGCTTTGGTATGCCTTATGAGTTGCACTCCGATCAAAGAAGTAATTTTGAGAGCCGGCTCATATCAGAGCTCTGCAAATTGTTCCATATCGTCAACACAAGCACAACTCCATACCACCCCCGGAGTGACGGGATGGTAGAGGCATTCAACAGAACTTACATGCCTTGATTGTAGAGATTGGGACCTACGGCTCCTGTATGTGCTCATGGCATACCGCACTTCAGTACATTCCAGCATGGGTTATAGCCCTGCTCGATTAATGTTAGGCCATGAATTAGCCTTACCCCTGGATCTGGCCATGCCTCGGATACCAGGAGAGAAAAATTCACCATCTCTATGTTTAACTCTTGCAGGAAAGGATAGAACAGGCCCATGAGTTAGTGAGAGAAACATTATCCACTGCACACTGGCGGCAAAAGACATGGCATGACCGGAGGGTGCATGGAGATCCATATGAAGCCGGAAGGATGGTTTGGGTACACGATTCACGACGGTCTGCAAATTTGCCAAGTAAACTGAGTTACCAGTGGAAAGGCCCCTATGTGGTAGTAGGTAAGACGTTGGACGTGACTTACCATATCCGTGCATTGGATGGCCTTACCTCAGTCATCCACTTCGATCGACTTAAACCATGTGTCAGTGACGACCCAGCACCAGAGCTTGGACTGGGCGTTTCTCGTGACACCGGTACCCAGACAGATATTTCTACGGAAACTAGTATTCCCACGGTTAGCGCAGAGTACCACGGTGCCAGTTTGGCCCCACTTCTACCAAGTCAGAATGCGGGTGAACAAGCAGCTAACGCTGACGACGATGACGAGATACGTACTCGCCCTCTCCCTCTTCAGCATGGGTCTACTCGATCTGGGAAGTCGTATCTGAAGAACTTTGTGTTTGTTTTGTCCAAGGGACCGGATGGAAAAGCTGTTCTCCGGTCTCTTCCCGTTCCCACCCACTTCTTGCTATGCACCCCCATCATAGATTTGCCACAAGCGGAGGCTGAGGCTGACCCAACCCATGCTTCCCGTGGGGTGGAACATATGATGAATAGCATGGAAGTGAAGAGGCTAGATGAAGCGTTAGCGTGTCTAGAACCACAAAACTGTACAACAAGGTGTACCCGACCAATCCACAAAATCGCGAAACCAAGCTCCCTCCAACGGACACCCTCTCCTAGAGTCCCACCCCCACCATCACTCCAATTTGCGTCTCTCATCTATACACTAAGTTCGGACATCACCGGCCCAGTCCATTTAACACTGTTGACTTCAGATATGAGAGCGACTGCTGCAACAGAGGAGGTGGCATCCTGCACGGCACCAACCAACATTACCGCCCCCCCCCCACCCCGCAGTGGGCAGGGAAGCAGCCTGTTCAGCAGACTGTCGGCTCAAACTTTCCCGGTGTCTAAAAATTATGACAGGACACCAACCGTCGCATAAGGGGAGATGACCACATCCCCCTATCCAAAGACCACCCCATCCATTTGGTCTACTTTACTCCCCTGTGAGCAGTCAGGACAACACACCACAGACAGAACGTCATCACATACAGAGCACACCTGCCCTCAAGGCTGGCTACGTCAATTCGTCATTGCGCGTACATCACATACATACTCGGTTATACTCAGCATAACAGAGCCATTCAACATCGGCAAACAACATCATTTAGCAGGTGCTACCGGTATTAATTAATTCTCGATAGAGACATACAAATTCCCACAACAGTTCCACCTGCACAAGATGCGGGAGAAATAATATCTCCCGCAAACCCCACCTCCCGCAATAACAACAGATTGTCGTTCACCAGCGTGGAAAAACTGGAATGTGCCCACTTTGCTTTTAACATTGGCATCATACAGCAGCCCGGACATCCCGACAACAACCGTATCATCAACAAACAACAGCCGACAAATCTCCCGCACACACCTTCTTATCCAGTTACGGGATAACTGATCAAATGGATATAAGGATTGCACTACAGCCATCTACAGTACGCGTCACGGGAGGAACGTTTGTCCAATGTTCATACCCTTCCATTTTTCCCGACGTAGTACGGAAACAGCCAAAATCTACCTACTTCATCTACACGTAATAACAGTCAATATTATTAAGAGAGCAAAGATGCCCACATTGTCGTCAGTCACGAGTAGGATTTTACTACCGAAAATTTGAATTCGATAATGGATTGATCAAAGTTACGACAGCATCCAACAGGTCATCTGTACTCTAAAGTAACTCTGTCCCGCCCACAGGATCGGCCGTTACAGAGTGAAATACCCTCAAGGTTCGATAAAGTTGACATCACGCCGCCTCTACCCCCACCCCCCCCCCCCCCCCCCACATTCCCGCACCTGGCGGCCATAAAAACGTCACCTTCACCACAGCGCAAGTATCATCCACAGATAACCAGCCACGCATATCAGATTCAAATCACCAATATGTCAGAACCATAGATACTCAGGTTGACTATTCACAATCTCCAAACGACGGCATTGTAAATTGTAATACTGTGACACCCACTTCCGAGTTGTACTGTAATTTAACCATTATTAAATGGTATTAATGTGTCTGGTCTAGGCCGGAACGGAGCTAGTTCTACCAATTGAGGCGAATGCTTTGCAGCCCTACCGCTCGGAAAACGCAGCTATCTTGTCGGGATCAGTAACATTGATCTACCGCCTGAATAGATCTGTTTAAACCACACATCAAATTACTTACACCTTTACTGTTATATTTTTGATTAAGAACACAACTGCTCTACCGTGCTACAAATTATTAGTGCACGTGCCGGTAAAGCTGCATCAAAAATCTAACAGTATAATTACAAGAATTTCAAAAATTCTCTCCCTGTGTTCCAGTCCATAATCAACACGGACTGAGAACTACCTATTACAGACATATACCAAGATGCATGTTTAAGAACTCGCGCAAATAAGGGACATTATATTATAAAGATTCATGATATAACATAGATATATTTCCATATCTCGCATCTACAACAGACCACACCTCAGCAACAGTATTTTGGCCATTGCCATTAAAAGCACATGTTTCCGATCAACCACGTGCTTTTAAGAGCCACGTGACATTTACTGCTATTTCCAGTAAATTGGATCAAACACTTTAAACACAAGAGCCGCCCAAATACACGACTACCGCAGCGTGATGGAGGAGTGGCGAGGGTGAGTCGGGGGTAATTACCGCTGACGTCACCAAGCTCCCACACACCCCATCGGGTGCTCCAGCCTAAAATTAAAACAGGCAAGTTTATAAGCATCCAATCTGAAAAAAACCGCCTCACGCTAAATAAAGGTGAGGCTCCTCAAAGATAAAGTGGTACCTCGTTTTTATGTTGATCGGAGGCTGTTAAATGTGCTAAATTAAGACAAAGTTAACAAGCCATTCCTCCTATAATTAAAAGTGCTCCCTTTATACGGGAAGAATTAATCCCTTGACGTCTAGAGTGGGAAAAAGAAACTTTCCATATAGGGCTGACCGAATCACCTGTTAAAAACTTCCAGGTGTGATCATCCGCCGCCTATGACATCACCAAATGGTATAAAAGGAGGCGCTCTCTGAAACTTCGTCTTGCCGTCAAAACTCGACACCAGGGAAGAACAGATAGCATTAGGCTACTTTCATGTCGCAAACCAAATTCTGCTGTTTTTATTATTAATTCATTATTATACGTGGCCTGGAAAGTTAACAAAATGAAGAGATATGGCATTAGGTTTTGAATAAGGTTCCCGCAGCCAATTACCATGCGGGAATGAGATGTCACTCGTCGAAGATTTAGCGTTGGTGGATTCGTCTGAAGAAGAATCGGTACCTGTTTCAAAACGATTCCCATGCAGCTTGAACAAACTTGGCTTAACTCTTTGCCTAGATGAGGTTTCATAAGTTTTGAATCGATTTCCCAAGCCGTTTCGGAGAACACGATTTTTAAAGCCATTTCTAAAAATCAGCCAAAATCAAAGATGGCCACCGGCCAAACTGGTCGATCGGCTTCGTTTGATTAAAATGAAATTTCTATGCCATAAGGATGCTTCCTGCCAAATATAATTCAAATCGGCCCAGTAGTTCTCGAGAAGACATTTGAAATTTCCCATTGCTTTAGTATGTGAGCTTTTGGCGGGAAAATGATCCATGATGGCCGCCAAACCGTTTATTTGACAGTTTCGAAAATTGCAAATTTGAGATCGGAATACCCAAAAACCTATATAAACCCAATTTCGGCCTCAAAATCCATCAAATAAAAGAATACAATATGGCCGCCAAACATGCTATATTTTGAATGGCCCACGGTGGCCATGCTTTTTGACGGATCAACTTCTCTTTCAAACTTTAATGGCCCTTACGCCCTAATCATATCTGCCAAATTTCCGCCGGATCCCTTCAGCGCTTCTGGAGAATAAGTCATTTTCACTACAACTAGGTCAACCAAGAAGGCCGCTGAACCATTTGACCAATCAAGTTCCCTTGCCATAAATCATACTTCATAACGTTTGCATCAATCCCCCAAGCCGTTTCGGAGATTTTTAAAGACGTTTCCTAAAATCGGCCTAAATCCAAGATGGCCGTCGGACAAATTAGCCGATCGGGTTCATTTGAACAAACTTAGATCTATATGCCCTATGAATGCTTTCTCCCAAATATAATTGAAATCGGCCCAGTGGTTCTTGAGAAGAAGTCGTTTAAATAATTCCCCATTGCTTTACTATGGGCCCATTGCTTTACTATGGGAGCCTTTGGCGGGAAAACAAACCAAGATGACAGCCAAAGCGTTTATCCGACAGTCTCGAACGTGGCATATTTGAACTCGCTACACTGATAAGCATATATAAAGCAATTTTCGCCATCAAAATACATCAAATACAAAAAAGCCAATATGACCTAGAAACGCTGAATTTTGATTGGTTGATGGCGGCCATGTTTTTTAACGAACAAACTTCCCTTGAACAACTTGAATGGACCTTGGTCCCTAAGCATATTTACAAAATTTCAGCTCTATCCCTTGGGCGGTTCGGGAGAAGAAGTCGTTTTCGCGAAAACTAGGTCATCCAAGATGGCCGCCAAGCAAATTGGCCAATCAGGTTGCCTTGAACAAACTTGGGTCTACTGCTGCCACAGATGATGTGCTATGAGGTTTGAATCAATTCCTCCAGCGGTTTCGGAGAAGATTTCTTAGTGTTCTTGAAAATCAGCCATTTTGGCCGACAGCCATCTTGGATTTTGACCGATCCGTTTCGTTTGAACAAACTTAGATCTATATGCCATATGAATGCTTCCTTCAAAATATAATTGAAATTGGCCCAGTGATTCTTGAGAAGAAGTCGTTTAAAGAATTCCCCATTGCTTTACTATGGGCCCATTGCTTTACTATGGGAGCCTATGGCGGAAAAACAAACCAAGATGGCAGCCAAAGAGTTTATCCAATAGTCTCGAAAGTGGCATATTTGAACTCGCCACATTGATAAGCATATATAAAGCAATTTTCGCCATCAGTACGCTCCAATATTGTTTCTAACCATTTCCCGACTGCTGACGACATTTTACTAAACAGGCATTCCACCCATGCGTATTTTGAAAGTGCATCAACTACGCATAGCAAAAATAACACGTTGTTGTTCTCTTTCGCCAGCATACCCATCGAGCATAGATCTGCCTGCTATAGTTCATCGACGGTTGAAACCCTTATTTTTCATCTGTCAAACTTTGTTCTCTGCGGCCTGTGGTGGGTATATACTTCTTGGTGTTTTAACCATTTGTTGATGTAGTTGCGAGGTATTTTACCTTTGAACGCATTATATAGCTTTTCTTTTCCACCAAAAGATGCGTAATGTTTCGGATCAAAATATACTTTCGCCAATTTAGCATCATTCATGACTTATCTAAATTTACCCACACCGGAATTGAATGTCCCTTTTTCTTCCTGTTGCCCGCTAGAGAACTCTTTCTATGTATTCTTTTACTCACGGGCGTAGGCGTGTACTCACTGGCGCTATCATCCTTTTCTACACAATTATATGTCTGCCTCATCGTTTTCTCTTGCCCTACAAATCTACGGGTATGTTTAGGTCACCTTCACTTGATCATGCATACCAGCCATAAGAGGTTTACGCCGATGCGCTACAACGTTTGTAAGCAAGTCAAGTACATTACTTTTTGGGAGAAAACGTACCTCTATTGTCACTTCGCCAAAGTCATTAACGTGAAAACGTTCAGGAACTGAACGTAAAATCTCAATTACTCCACTGGCTTTTGTCTTGTACGTTTTTGGTATTCCCCTCATCGTATGTTCAAGTATTTGTGCGGGCAGTGCGTCGTAGTTAGTTATGGGCTGCAGAGGTATCGGTTGATATTGTTGTCCTTGCGTTTGCTTATAGTAATGCCTATACTTATCCAAAACTTGTGAATACGATTTTCTTTTTCATTCTCAGTGAGATCGTGTCTGGCTAATATATTGGATATCTTGTTGTCAAGCAAAGATATTTTACTCTGTTCATTTAAATTACCTAGCAATTCGTGAGGAACTAGTGTCATTTTACGTGTATGTTCCATCTTTTCACGTGAACAGTTTACCAATTAATGGCGCTAGCGTACCGATCGTCGCTGGTAATAAGGCTCCTAAAAATCTGCCTGTTTGTAGAAATTTTCTTTTACGTACATATGGCACACCGCGACTAGTCAGCGTACGCATTTTCCCTTTATATTTACTCAGCTGCTTGTATCGTGTTTTAGTGAGATGACCATTCCCACGTAATACGTTTAGGCATGATTCTCATAGCACATCCACCAATTCGTTTGATTACATCATTTCTGATTGAAGGCTTTACTTTAGCCACATATTGCAGCATAGGTAAATGGCGTTCCATTTTACGTGATGCCATTTTTCTTAGGTATGTAAACGTAGCACCCCTCCTTTGGATGAACAGATGAACGTAGTCTGATATTGTCAGGTGTCGTCTGTTTCAAATCTAGGAGTAGATATGAGTGAGGTTCGCGTGTAGCGTCCTTATATGATTCGATCAAATACTTTGTATTGCATGGGTGCATCTGATTCGATAAAGAACGAATAGATGATGCATCACGTGGATTCTTAAACAATACCATGTAGTGACAGTTAACTGATAAGTCACGTTGATTGCACGACTTGTGAAACAGATTTTGGGCGACAAATATTACGCTACAATTCTCATGGTGAGAACGTTTTGTAAATAGGTCAGCCACATTCTCGTCGCATTTATTCATCAAATCATCGAGTATCGCCAATGTTCTGCAACTTCTGTCTAGTTCAACATTCACATCCTCTCTAAATTCAACTTCTTTCGCCAAATCGTTATACCCGTCTTGCCACGCACCGTAGCAGTACACAATCCTCTGCGGAGGGGGAGTAATGACGTAGGGATCTCTTATTAGTGCTTTTATCATCTCAGTTTTACCGCACTGCGTTGGTCCACAGACAATCATAGTAAATGGGTGGCGCAACGCCGTATTGCAGTCAAGCGATGTTGCCATTGCGCCAGCACACGCACGTCCACGTACAAACTAATATGCAATCTGTGTAGTACATGTAATTTATGTTGTGAGATGTGCGAACCCTGGCTCAAACAATGATATTTGATCGAGTAGCCGATAAGTGTGCGTTTGTTTATATGGGCTCTTACTCTACCTAGCCTAAATAAATCTTCAAAATGGTGGACGAAACCATGTTCATGTGTATTAGAAGTGTGTGAGCTGTATGAGCCTGTGAATAACCCTTTAAATCTTAAAACTGTTGAACAAAATTTTCATTGATGAAGAGATTGTTTTAGAAAATTTTCCACTGGAATGACTGGCTGAATTATTTGAGTCAGTAGTTATTCCAGTCATGCCCGTGGTAAATATTAAAGTCTTGGTGTTAAATGGTTAATACATGTATCTACTATCTACGGTAGAACGTGGTTTTTGAGACTGATATTTTAATGAACAATGTAAATAGTGAAATTTAAATGTAGCAGGTTCAAATACTGATGTAGGTCTACCCATTTGGCCCACTACAATTCTCCTTTAGTCCTCGGTAACCCAATTTTCAATCCGATGCAATTCAACCTGACATACCTACATTGTATTAATCAAATGGAAGTGAAATTGAAATATGGAGAATTCAAAACAAAATTGAATTATTTCTTTAATTGACTAATCCATGATTAGGTCCTCCTGTGTATACTGTGGCCTTATTGTGTGTATTAATTATTGATATCTTGGTTTGCAATTGATGCATTTTATCAGGTAGATTTAGTCTCAAAATATCCAGCATACTCTTTTTGAATTTAAATATTTAAAAAGATATGGTATCATTCATGATTACAAATTTTGATTTACTTTCAAAGTGTTCAAGAGCCTGCTACCTACATGTTATCCTATACTGGTCAGGATTGGTCCTGTTTGCGTATTGAACATCAATTTGCAGACCAATACTGAACAGAAGACTACATGTACTTTAGCAAATTTTCCACTGGAATGACTGGCTATGTTACCATGACCGCCATTGCAGTGGTAAATTTTCAAAGAATATTCTTTTCACATGCAATGCGACATTAATTTTGTCAGGTGGAGCTGTAGGATGTTTCTACTACTACAGCCGCGGAATACAGTACTTAATCATACATGTACATACATGTAAAGTTCATCATTCTCATGACCATTGTCTTGTTTTATATCCTAGACCATCTTTTACAAAGCAGTTCATTATTCTTTTATCCACAGGATTGTCCTACACTCTGTGGTGCTGAATGGGGATAAGAGATCTGCTTAGCCGAACCTGTCTTGGCGAGATTGTCATGCAAGTACCATTTCCATTTATGGTTATAAAGTGAGAGCTTTTTAAAAAAAAATAATTTCACTGGAATGTACGTGACTCGTTCAGGCAGTCATTCCAGTGGTAAATTAAAAAAAATTATTTTTCTCCTTGGCTTCAAATTTATAATTTCTTAAATTCTGTAAGCAAACTGGTTAACTGTCTGTTCCAGGGTTGTGGTTTGGCCTGTCCAAAACTAACTTTGAGCAGACCTTGTCCAAACGGGTTTACACAGGTCTGTCCAAAATTGTCCAAAACTAATTTGGACATATTTGTGTTAAGGGATACATGCTTATGGGTATGCAATATATAATAATGCCATATGTATAGAAGACCAAGTACCATCCAGCGCATTATGCCAGTCGAATTATGTTCAAAATTTCCATAAAGAGTTTGACATGTATGGCTGCATTGAAATGAAAATATTGGGATTCAGAAATGAGGTCAAGCTCAGATCACTCATCTGGCCAGTTATAAATCCACCATTTAATTGTATTTTCTTTGATTATTTCACCCTTTAATAGTCAAATTTGAGAAAATATTGATTTTCTTATAGAAAAAATTAATTTGCCGACTATGAGATTATTTTTAATAAATTACCGCTGGAATGACTGGCTCAGTTGTATGGTCAGTCATTCCAGTGGTAAATTTTCAAAAATAGTCTCTTGTTGGCAAATAAACATTTCCCAAGACCACTGCAGAAGGCGTTTTACTCTGGTTGAGTGTTAAAGGGTTAACACTCTGTATCACAGACTAGTCTGACCAGGTGTGACTTTGTGTTAACCCTTACAAACCAAATATGACAAATTCTTTTTGACGTATAGAATATTCTTTTGGTATTTCTAAACCAATTTGACTCAGAGCTGTCGCTCCCTCAGGCATTGTCAGCTACATGTATGTATGGCAGCAATAGGTTCCAGCCTAATTAATTTCAAAATATTCAACAGCTTTCATGGACGAAAAATGAATAACAAAGAAACTACATTTTTAGCTAACCTGGCCTGAAAGACCAAGTAAGGTTATGGCAGCCGTCCGTCCATCGTCCGTCAACAATTCATTTAAATACCTTCTCCAGAACCTCTTGGTCGATTTCAATTATATTTGGCAGGAAGCATCCTTAGGGTATAGAGATTCAAGTTTGTCCAAATGAAAATGATATACCAATTTGGCCGACGGCCATCTTGGATTTTGCCAGATTTTTTTAAACGTCTTTAAAAATCTTCTCAGAAACCACTTTGGCGATCGATTCAAAACTCATGAAATATCATCTAGGGCAAGGCCTGAACCAGGTTTGTTCAAGGGAACTTGATTGGCCAATTGTTTGTCGGCCATCTTGGATGACCTAGTTTTCGTGAAAACTACTTGTCCAGAACTGCTAAATGAATCAGTTTGAAATTTGGGCTGTATGATTAGGGACTAAGGCCCATTAACGTTTGTGCAAGGGAATTTAATCCGTCAGAAAACATGGCTGCCATCGCCCGTGGGCCAACCAAAATGTAGCATATTTGGCGGCCATATTGAATTTTTTTTATTTGATGGATTCTGAGGCCGAAATTGGTATTATTTATTTTTCTGGGAGTGTTCTGATTTCAAATTTGCCATTTGTGAAACTGTCGGATAAACGGTTTTGCGGCCATCTTAGATCATTTTCCCGCCAAAAACTCTCATACTAAAGCAAAGGGAAATTTTAAATGCCATCGTCAAGGACCTCAAGGCCAATTTCAATTATATTTGGCAGGAACCATCCTTAGAGCATAGAGATTCAAGTTTGTTCAAACGAAGGCGATCGGCCAATCTGCTCAGCATCCATCTTGGATATTGGCAGATTTTTAGAAATATCTAAAAATCTTCTCCGAAATCACTTGGGACATCAATTCAAAACATGAAATATGATCATGTGGGAAGAGGTGAACCAAGTTTGTTCAAGGGAACTTAATTGGCCAAATAGTTCAGTAGCCATCTTGGATGACCTCGTTTTCGCGAAAACGACTTCCACAGAACCGCTGAATGAATTGGGCCCAAAATTGGGAGATATCCTTACGGCCGAAGGACCATTAAAGATTGTTCAAGGGAGGTTGATGGGTAAAAAACATGGCTGCCACTCAAAATGTATCTACTTGCTGCCATTTTAGATTTTTTATTTGATGGATTTTCAAGCCGAAATTGGTTTTATATAGGTTTTTGAGTATGCAGGTTTCAAATTTACCACTTTTGAACCTGTCGGATTAACGGTTTGTCAGCCATCATTGATAGTTTTCCAGCCAAAATCTCCCATGCGTGCCATAATAAAGCAATTGGAAATTTAAAATGTCTTCTCGAGAACCATTGGACCTATTTCAAGTATATTTGACAGGAAGCATTCCTAGGGCATACAGATCCTTGTTTGTTCAAGCAAAGCAGATCAGCCAATTTGGCCGGTGGCCATCTTGGATTTTGGCCGATTTTTATGAACGTCTAAAAATCTTATCCGAAACTGGTGGGTGGGGGGGGGGGGCTTGAGATTTCAAACTCATGAAATATCAGTTTGGGTAAGAGATGAACCAACCTTGTTCAAGGTAACTTGATTGTTTAATGGTTCGACGGCCCTTTTGGATGACCTAGTTTTCGCGAACAAATTTGGGAGATATAATTAGGGACTAAAGGCCATTTTTTTTCAGTTCATCTTTTTAATTAATTTGACAATCTTTCAAAGATGAATTCTGTGACATTTTATGGCTATCTATGAGATCCTATGATGCTATTAAAGTTCTGAAATGGCTCAAAATCTGTCTCAGATTTCAAAACTCCTGCTTCTAGGGGCATTGATGGATCCTGGGCCTGATAGGTAGCGAGCAATAATGTAAATCTAACCACTTGACATGCCTGATGGAGGACATGACTGGGCAAGAAACTGGTCATGTACATTTGCAGGCCAGATTGCCCTTTTTTTAATTTTCCCACTTGAATGAATGACTTAGATAATCCAGCTAGTCATTCTAGCATTAAACAAAAAGACTTTTCTTCGCCTGCACATTGACATTTATTAGCTCGTGGCCAAGTGAGCATGTGCTTTGTCGACCGTCCGTCCGTAAACTTAATCTTGAAACTTTCTCAAGAACCACAGCTGATTTCAAACAAATTTGACAGGACACGTCGGTAGGGCATAGAGATCCGAGTTCATACAAAGGAAGCCAATCGGCCAATTTGGCCGGCCTCTCTCTTGGATTTTGTCTGATATTTAGAAATGTTTTTTTTAATCTCCGAAACCATTTGGGGGATTGATTCAAACTGTATGAAATATCATCTAGTGCAAGAGCTGAACCAAGTTTGCTCAAAGAAGCTTGATTGGCCAAATGCTTCATCCTGGTCTTCACGAAAACTACTTCTCCGGAATCGCTGATCGGATCATGCTGAAATTTGGGAGATATGATCAAGTGCTAAAGGACATTAAAATTTGTTCAAGTGAAATAGGTCTATTCATCAAAAACCAGGACTGCCACAGTCCACTTAACATGTTGCATGTTTGTTGGCCATATTGGATTTTTTTATTTGATGGATTCTGAGGCCGAAATTTATTTTACAGGTACATGTATAGTTTTTTGTGTATACCGATTTCAAATTTGCCACTTTCGAAACTGTTGGATAAACAGTTTGGCATTTAAAATGTCTTCTCGAGAACCACCGTGATCCGATTTCAATTGCATTTGACAGAATGTATCCGTAGGGCATCAGAAATCAAACTGGTCAAACGAAGCCGATCAGCGAATTTGGCCAGTGGCCATCTTGGATTTCAACGGATTTTTAGAAACCCACTTGGGGATCGATTCAAAATTCATGAAACATCATTTAGGGAAACAGCTGACCCAGATTTCTTCAAGTGAGCTTAATTCGCCAAATGCTTTGGAGGCCATCTAGGATGATGACCTACATGACTAAATGTATCGGACTGGAATTCGGAAAATATGGTTAGGTACTAAGGGTCATTTAAGTTTGGTCAATGGATGTTGATACGTAAATAAACATGGCCGCCGTGGAACAATCAAAATATAATGTCTGGCCGCATGGTTGGGATCAATTCCGATTGGAATTGGAATAGATGCGTCAATTCCAATTCATTTCCGGATTTGGAATTAGAATTGATAAATCTTAGGACTCCAGAATTGGAATTGATGAATTTTAAAGGAAAGGATAAGGGAAGTAACATATGCTCTTGAATAACAGCTTTATATAATAATCAACCTATACCCACCAGTGAAAGACAGAAATAAATCAGAATAATTAGGAAAAAGCAGCTAAATACCATTTATGGCATTCTGGCGGGAATCAATTAGTGGCGAAGTTGGACCCATGCACTCTGGTGTATGCTGAGCGAATAAATAATACCCGCTTTAGCCAGTCGTATAAGCTCAGTTATATTCGCGCTAAGCTGATTAGACACTGCGTCCTACAGGTAAAATACCCACTACAAAAAACCGGTCCTGCCGCTAACTAGCTGCTAGTTAGCCGCAAACTAGGCGCTAAGTAGCGGGTGGTTAACATTTTACCATGCAAATTAGTTAGCCGCTAAGTAGCGACAACTCAAAATGTGATTGGTTAAGAACTCAAAATCTGATTGGTTAAGAAGGATTCAGTCTACCGCTAACCAGCTGCCCAGTTTGCCGATAACCAGTCGTTCAGTTTGCCGCTAACCAGCCGCTCAGTTTGCTGCTAACCAGCCGCTCAGTTTGCCGCTAACCAGCCTCTCAGTTTGCCGCTAACCAGTCGCTCAGTTTGCACTACTCTTACCCTGTTTGAAGAAGAAAATGGCTACCATTCATGCCATTACCTCTTCCCTTTAAACTAGGTCAATATATATGCATGTATATATTCATTCTAAAGCACATAAATCATACTGTGATAACTTACTAGTTGTTCAACACTTTATCTTCCTTATGCTACAGTCATATGTAGTATTCAGTCTTCATAGCATTGACTGACAACAGGTTTCTAAATACGTCAATTAAATTATGTCCAATATGACAGATGTATTGCTAGTATACATGATAAAATAATCAACTTTGCTGTCAGAAACTTGTTCAAGAAAGATCTGCTTGCATTGCAGCACAGCAATTTGCTACATGTATCTATCCACTTATTCTCCACCAATATATACTTGCCAATAACATTGTTCACTTAAACAAGCTTCAGATCAAAATATATTTACACCAACCTACCGCAACAAGAAAAGCAGATACTCTGCCAGAATGAGGCTTTGACCGTTCTCTCAAATTTAGGGGGGAAATATAGTCTTTGTGAGAAACAGAGTCTCATTTTAACCAGCCGCTCAGTTTGTGAGAAACAGAGTCATTCATGTTAACCGGCCGATCAGTTTTTGAGAAACAGTTCTTCATGTTAACCAGCTGCTCAGTTTGTGGCAAATCACATACTCTGCTGCAAACCAGCCGCTCAGACTTAATTATGCCACCACTTAGCGGCAGGTTAACATCTAGCCTGTAGGCCATGTTTTTTCCTTTGCCACAAACTAGTCGCTAACTAGCGGCTAGTTATCCGCAATGTAAACTTTTTCGTAGGGGATTGTCTAGTTTTAAAACAATTTGACTGAAAGCCATTGTTCCCAGAGACATGGTCTATATTCAGTCACACGAATGTCAAAATGTTCAGTAGTCATCATATTGCGACCTTGGAAACAGGCAGTGTATTTTGCAATCATTTTGACCGAAATGTGTTGCTTCCACCAGAAAAAAGTGACTTTCAAATACATTTTCAAAAGGATCAATAGTGAATTAGCAGTAGCGAGTTAATCGCGCTACATCGGCGCCTATAGATAATACTATTCATGCCACTTACAAACCTATATTCCGGTGTGTTTTCGTTATATTCAGGGAGGCCTATGCGGTATACCTGCACACACAGTTGACACACGGCGGAGTGATAAGCTCGAGCTTGGTCACTAATTGACTCCAAGTTAAGCGCTCCTAGATTTAGTAAATGCTTTTTCGCAAATAATCCCAATTAATTTCCATTTTTAGCTCACCTGGCCTGAAGGGTCAAGTGAGCTTATGTCGTGGAGTCTGTCCATCATCTGTCCATCAACTTTTGCTTTAAAACACTACTCCTCATTAACCACTTGGCCAATTTCAACCAAATTTGACTGGAAGTACCCTATCGTCGTAGGCGCCCAAACTTCCTTTCAGAATTTTGATTCATCAATTTTTTGGGTGAAAGCCTTAGATTTTATGAAAAATGTACTAGAAATTGTCACATTGCTTCTTCTTACCATTCTGACCGATTTCAGCCAAATTTGGCTGAAAGGATCCTATGGCCATAGGCTCTAGAACTACATTTGGAATTTTGAAGCATCAATTTTTGGGTGAAAATCTTAGATTTTATCTTACCATTCTGAGCGATTTCAACCAACTTTGGCTGAAAGGATCCTGTGGTGATGGGCTCTAGAACCTCCATTCAGAATTTTGATTTGTCTATTTTTTGGGTGAAAATCTGAGATTTTATGAAAAATTTACCGGAAATGGTCAAAATGCTACTCCTCCATGGCTGCTTGCCATATTTCAACCAAATTTGGTTAGATGGGTTCTATGGTGGTAGGCTCCAGAACTTCCATCGGAATTTTGATTGAGCTATTTTTTGGGTGAAAATCTTAAATCTTATGACAAATTTACTGGAAATTGTCAAATTTCTTCTGCTTGTCAACTTAACTGGTTTCAAGCAAATATGACCAAAATGATCATAAGCTCTAGAACATGCATTCAGAATTTTGATTCATCAAATTTGTTGGGTAAAAATCTTATATTTTATTACAAATTTACTGCGAGTAGTCAAATTGTTTCGTCTTACTACTTTTAGCAATTTTAACCAAACTTAGCTAAAATGATCCTATCTATGAACATAGGCACCATAATTTCCATTCGGAATTTTGATTGGTAGATTTTTCCTGTGAAATTTAATTTAACGATTCATGTCTATTTAAATGCAAATGGTTCCAATGGTAATGGTCCAGGTCAGCGTCACAGGCCCTTGGGCCTCTTGTTACACATATGTGACATTTTTAACCATCATTTAGCCCTTTAATGGACAGGCCGGCCAAAACCGGCCTCAGCGATAGTCTTGAGGATTGTCCCGCTGCGGTTAAAGAGATGAGTATTTTTTTTAAATATAACAACACTGGAATGGCTAGCTCGATTATCAAGTTTATTTAATATTGTATGCGATTATCAAAAAACATCATATTGGCGAAAATAAATTTTTTGGCAAATCCAGGTTAGCATATTAAAGATGAGCAATCTACACCATAGCATAAGCTTGCAAGCCCATTACTTGTTCAAAGACAGACAAGTACTCTGGGCATTCATAATGTCAAAAAAGGTAAGAATGCCTAAATCATCACCAATATATCATCAGTGTAACACTGATTTCTTGTTTGTTATTTCCCTTTTCCATTCCTTTAAGACACCCGAATTGGAATTGATATTTTAAATTGACTGGAATTGATAAATTCCACTTCAATTCCATTTATATTTGTCATATACGTGTGATAGCTCATTTTTTCTGTATGATACGCTGATCTTTACAGGCCTACACTCCAAAGATATAGATAATTCATTGATGAGAGATTAACCCTTACCATTTAATACCCTAAAACGACTTCTGTTGTGGTCTTGAGAAATGTCTGTTTACAGATCAAGAGAAGACTATTTGTTTTTAAGCTAGCACTGGAATGATTAGCTCGATAACCAAGCCGGTCATTTCAGTGGTAAATTTTCAAAAATAATTTTCGTTTGGTCTGCAAATGGATATTTTCTATGAAAAATTTTAAGTTTCTTGAACAAATTTGAGTGTTAAGGGAGTAAATGCTCAAGCTGGCCAAAACTGCCTTCTGCAGCAGGCTTGAGAAATATTCATTTGTAGGCTAAGGGAAGACTATTTTTGAAAATTCACCACTGGAATGACTGGCTCGATAACTGAGCCAGTCATTCCAGTGGTAAATTTTCAAAAATAATCTTGGATTTTCAGAAAATTTTGGGAAATAAGATAAAAGGCTACTCCTCATTAACTACTTGGCCGATTTCAAGCAAACTTGGCTGGAAGGACTCTAGACTGGTATGCTTCGGAATTTGTATATAGAATTTTGATTGGTCAATCTTCTCAGTGGTCATCTTGAATTTTCTGAAAAATAGCTGAAAATCGTTTAAAATGCTGCTCTTCATTAATTGCTTGGGAAATTTCAACCAGATTTGATGGCAAGAATACTAGGCTAATAGGTTTCTGAACTTGTATACAGAATTTTGATTGGTCAGTTTTTCTGGCGGCCATCTTGGATTTTCTGAAAATTTTGGGAAGCCAGTTAAAAGCCTATTCCTCCATAACCACTTTGCCGATTTCAAGCAAACTAGGTTGGAAGCACCCTAGTCTAGGTGTATACTTCAGATTATTTATACATAATTTTGATTGGTCAGTCTGTTCGCTGGCCATCTTGAATTTTCTGAAAAAAATGGGGGGAAAATGCTTAATACACTAATCCTAATTAACTGCTTGGGCGATTTCAACCAGACTTGGCTGAAAGGACCCTCACTGGCGGTAGACTTCAGAACGTGTATACAGAATTTTGATTGGTCAATTTTTCTGGCGGCCATCTTGGACTTTCGGAAAATGTTCTAAATCATTTAAACGCCTACTCATTAACCGCTTAGCTGATTTTAACCAAACCTAGCTGGAAGGACCCTATGCGGGTAGGCTTCAGAACTTGTATACAGAATTTTGATTGGTAAATTTTTCTGGTGGCCATCTTGTTTAATGTAAAGAATCATGTATACACCTGTGCAAAAGTTAAGCACCAGCAAAAACAATAGAACGTAGAAACATGATGGTACAACTAGGCTGCCATACTTTTTGTCCCCGCGTTAGCTGACATAATTCCAAGTACGAAATGCACATGCATGCATGACTTCACGCCGCTTGATGTCCGTGCGTGGCGGGAAACAGCACACGTGTTCAGTTATGTAAAAGTCCAGTTTGAGGTGTAGAACATTACATACAGATTTAGGCGACAAGATTAGGAATTTTGTGTTCATGACCGTGGTTTATTTGTACAGAGAGAATTAGCTCTTGATTGTGAACCGCTATGGCAAGACGAAGGTTAAGTGATCGTGTGAAATGGCAAATCATAGGCATGCATACCACTGGTATGTCATGCAGAGAGATTGGCAGACAGCTGAACATTAACCATACTGTAATCAGTCGTTTGATTGCAAAACATGGGCAAACTAACGAGGTGAATGACAGGCCTAGATCTGGAAGACCGAAGAAGACTACTGCCCGTGATGATCGAGCCCTAGTACGCCTTGTTAGGGGATCTCCATTCACCAACAGCAGAGTGCTCAGCCAGCAATGGGAAACGCACAATAGAGTGTCAATGTCTACCGTCAAAAGGAAACTGTATGCTGCTGGCATGAAAGCTAGGAGACCTGTCAGACGTCCTCTCCTCACTGCACACCACAAAGAGGAGCGTCTGAGGTGGTGCAACGAAAGAAGACACTGGAACATGAGATCCTGGAGACGGGTACACTGGTCCGATGAAAGTCGGTTCCTGCTTCATGCCACAGATGGTCGAACTCGTGTATGGAGGTCAAGACGCACGGCGTACGACCAACGTAACATCATGGAAGAAGTTCCATTTGGTGGAGGTTCCGTTATGATATGGGGGTGTATCTCATTTGATTGTAAGCTGGATCTGTTGACTGTACCTGGAACACTAAATGGACAAAGATATCAAGATTCCATACTGGATAGAGTTGTGGTCCCTCATTTTGTAAATCATGCACCTGGAACCCACCCTATATTCATGGATGACAACGCCCGACCACATCGTGCTAGAGCTGTGCATGAATACCTCCTCCAGAATGCCATCGAAACCCTACCATGGCCAGCAAGGAGCCCTGACATGAACCCTATTGAGCATATCTGGGACATTCTGGGAAACATGGTGAGAAGGAGGGATCCTCCTGTGCAGAACCTACAGGAATTAACATACGCACTCCATCTTGAATGGCAACGAATACCACAATGGCGTATCAGTCGGTTGGTGACCAGCATGAGACGTCGTGTCCAGGCCGTCATCCAGGCACAAGGTGGATATACCCGGTATTAATAATGACAGTCTCAAACTCGTGCACAGATGTTAAACTTCGTTTTCAGACACCATTAATGACAATCTAGCCACGTGTGTCAACTGTAGGGCAATAGTTGTCAGTTGTGTCAACGTAACCATATTCAGGCCTCGTTTTCAAGTTCAAACAAAAACATACAGTGTTTCCCCACCATCATAATCAGCATTCCTCTAGTTGCATTATTACCTCTTGCACTAAGATGGATGGGTACATAAATGTTTATGCTATTGCTTTCTTCATAGCACATGAATATACCCTCGCATGTGCGTAAAAATAGGGTGGTGCTTAACTGTTGCACAGGTGTATATATTGAAATGCAAATGTTTCAAATGCTAATGGTCCAGTGAGCATTGGTCCCTTGGGACTCTTGTTTACTGGTGGCTATACACGTAGGTTCATTATTAGCTTGCCTGGTCTGAAAGGCAAAGTGAGCTTATGCCATGGTGGCTGTCCGTCATCTGTCATCCGTCCATCCATCAAATTGCTCCTCCTTAACGGGTTGATCAATTTAAACCAAATTTGGCTGGAAGGATCCTATGCTGGTAGCCTCCATACATTTTTTCCCCAGAATTTTGATTGGTCAATTTTTGCGGTGAAAATCTGTTTATGAAAGATTTACCGGAAAGTGTAAAAATGCTACTCCTCCTTAGCTACTTGACATATTTCAACCAAATTTGGCTAGACTCATGCTATGGTGGTAGGTTCTAGAACTTCTATTGAGAATTTTGATTGATCAATTTTTTGGGTGAAAGTCTTAGATTTTATGAAAAATCTATCGGAAATTAGAAAATTGTTTCTCACCATTCCATGCGATTTCAACCAACTTTGGTCTGAAAGGATCCCGTGGTGATGGGCTCCAGAACTTCCATTCAGAATTTTGATTGATCAATTTTTTGGGTGAAAATCTTAGATTATATGAAAAATTTACCAGAAATGGTCAAAATGCTACTGCTCCATAGCTGCTTCACATATTTCAACCAAATTTGGCTGGATAGATTCTATGGTAGTAGGTCCTAGAACTTCTATTCAGAATTTCGATTGATAAATATTTTGTGGTGAAAATCGGTTTATGAAAGATTTACCGGAAAGTGTCACAATGCTACTGCTCCATAGCTGCTTGACATATTTAAACCAAATTTGACTAGATGGATTTTATGGTGGTAGGCTCTAGAGTCTAGAACTTGCATTCAGAATTTTGATTCATCAAATTCTATTGGGTTAAAATCTAACATTTTATTATTTACCACAAATTGTTAAATTACTTCTTTGAACAATTTCAACAAAACTTTGATAAAATGACCCTATGGTCATAAGCGCCAGAATTTCCATTCAGAATTTTGCTTGAAATTTTTTTCCATCTTGTTTAATGTAAAGAATCATGTATATTTAAATGCAAATGTTTCAAATGCTAATGGTACAGGTGAGTGTCACAGGCTCTTGGGCCTCTTGTTTTATAAAACTGTATTTCAAGATCATATGTTAGTTCTTTGATCCTTTCCTTTAAAAAATGTGGCTAAAACTTCTACACACAAATTAGATTAGTAAATTTTTCCACTCATGCTAGTGGCCATCTAGTTTTGTTCTGTTTTTCCTGTGGTCAAGGCTACGGACAACAAACAAATTCTTTTTGATGTATGAAATATTCTGTTGAATATTTTGAAACCAATTTCCATGGGATCGGTTGCTGCTTAGGGCGGCATCAGGTTTCAGTCAAATTAGTTTCACATTATTCAACGGCTGTCCTGTATACAGTACAGCTCAAAATAAGTTTACATGTTTCCAAAACAAACACAGAAACATGAGAGTAAGAAATGTTCTGTTCAATATTTTGAGCATAATTGGATTAGAAGAGTTTGCTGCCTTAGGCAATACAATTTGGTTCAAAATATTGAACAAATATTTATACATTTTGTTTTGTTTTTAACATCTTAAGTTATGTCTGAGCTGTACTGTAGTCTTAAAATTGAGGCACTGACATATCAATGACTCTGGCGAAGGTCATAGACATAGATCACACAGTGATTTTAACCATTTAATCCTCAAATTTGTTCGAGAACACGTTCTCATAGAAAATTTTCATTTGTGGACCAAAGGAAAGTTCTTGTTGAAAATGTATCACTGAAATAACTGGCTCAGTTATTGAGGCAGTCATTCCAATGGTAAATTCGGTAAAAATAGTTTTATCTTGGTGTGCGTATGGCCATTTCTCAAGACCACTGCACAAGTAATTTCTAGCTGGCTTGAGTGATAATGTTAAATGTCCATAAGATTTTTGTTTTAATTTAATTTCCAGGTCGTGGAAGCTGTCGGTGCTGCATGGAACCCGTTGTGGATTTCACTGCCATACTTTCCCAAGAAAAGTATGTCAGTGTGAATTCGCTACATCCACTGATTTGCCTCCGAGATGGTGACTTGTGGGGCATTAGTTCAGATGAGCATGTGTAGGTCGACAAGCCACATGAAAAAGACTATCAAAACCAAAATGTGTGAAGGACTAATTTGTGTACTTATTTTTTTATATCTATCTATGTGCCATAAATTTAACTTTTACAATTTTGATTTGTAATTGTTTGAGAATAAAGTGTTTATATGACATCTTTTGTTGTCGTGTCTTTCAGTAATAATTTTATAATTTAAGCATTTGGCGTGTAATCTGCTGTTGCTTTAACTAACAACAGGTTGTAGCAATATTCTTTTTGAAACATATGTAGCAGCTGCCATTTGCGACAATTACACATTCCTAAATATCTGCAATTGACTATAGCTACTTAGTCTGATCTGTCAATACACTGCGATCTAGAGATTTTTTGCTCAACAAAAATTTCAAAATTATTATATCGTAATTTTAGCCTTTAGTGATTTAAGTACTGACTTTTCTCAGAAACCGCTTGGCTGATTAATTAAAACCTTAAACAAAGAAACATTCATCTAGTGTATGGACTGAACCAACGTTGTTTAAAGGAATCGGTCAATTGGTATGGCAGCCATCTTGGATGGTAAAATCACTTCTCCTCCAGCGCCGTTCGAGATATCATTCCCAAGCATTGTAAATATGATTAGAGATTAATTGTGCATTCAACTTCACTCAAGGGAAATTGAGCTTTTGTTTATTAGTTGATGTGTTTTAACAGTGAATATATTGTCATGTATACAGAGTAGCAATTTGACTCATTAGCAGCTAAATTTGGTGGAGAATATCTAAATATTGGCTTGTTTGATGTCCATTTGCCAACCAAGAGATGACTATTTTTTTTATTTATTGGTTACCATTGAATGGATCGGGCCAAAATTTGGGAGATATGATTAGTGAATATGGTCCATTAAGGTTTATTCAAAGCAAGTTGATACCTAAAGAAACATGGACGCTGTCTTTATGGTACAATTTTGGTCAACTTCTTAGAGTTTTTCAAAAGCCTTTTGATTCTACTTATATACTTTTTAGTTGAAATGCCTATGTTCCCGGTGAGCGATACAGGCCCCTTCGGCCTCTTGTTTGTTCAATGCCCTAAAGGTGATTTAATTGAAATCGGCCCAGTAGTTGTTGAGAAGAATTCCTTCAAAGGAACAAGGATAACCGATGGACAAAGGGCCAAAATAAATATAAATAATGGCATTTTAGATGAATAACAATGTTAATTGAGGCATTGGAGTGAACAACAAAAAATCAAACCGTATATTCTGGAAATGCTACAAATTAAAGAATATTCTTGATTCAGATACAGTCCAGTGAGAGGGGCACAAATATCATGGCTCAAAATTCTACATGACATTTGACGCTCCACCACAATTTGACATCCTATTGTCACCAAGGGGACACAATCACCACAAACATATGTTAAGGAGAGCATTTCATATTTCATGACCATAGTTGGTTTTCTGTTCCACCTACTTACCATTCAGTAAACAGGTGCCCCAAATATCCTGCTTCAAAATTATGCAGGATATTTGGACTTCCCCCATATTCTCAACCAATTGTCACTAAAGTAATAAAATCCAATTCAATAAAATCCCCCACCGTAACAGAGATATATTAGGGAGAGAATTCCACACCCCAGAACTATCCATGCTATTCTGTTTCCGATACCATTCAATACAGGCCGAATGCTCAAAATTATCAATGATATTTGGGATCAATCCACCCCCTCCCCTCCCCGCTAAATCATACCGAGAGGTTAAGAGAAGATTTCATATCCTATGATCATCCATGGTAATCTGTTTCCCATACCATTCAAAGTTACACAGGATATTTAGACCCCCTCCCCCAATTTGACATCCTCTTGCCATTAAGGTGACACAATCATACCGAGTGGAGGTAGGGAGAGCATTTCATATGCTACTCTTGTCAAAACAGATCCAGCACGCAGACTTACAGTTGCTTGCAACTGCACCTTCTAGTTATTATTATTATTATTCTCCCAAAAGTTTGGGATGTATCTCCTCCTACAGTTCTGATCCGATCAACTCCAAATTTGGGTAACTTCAAGCACCCATAGTGGAATCGATGGCATGTCTTATTGAACTTTGAATTGGTACTACAGCCAGAGTTTTGATCGGATCACTACCATACTTGCTGAGGATGTTCCAACTGGGCATTTGTTTTTGAAAATACCAGTTTTCGTTTTTTGCAGAAATGAGCTCAGGATGACAATTAAAATTTAAAAAGAATTTTCGAAATCTTTTTTTTTGAAAAATGACGGCCAGGCGAACCTTTTGGTGTCAAAATGACCAAAATTTTTGTTGTTGCAGAAATGAACTCGGGGTGGGAAAAAAAAAAGAGTTTTGGTGCGATCGACTTGAAATTTGGTGAACTTCTAGGGCTTATATTACCTTGATTTGGTCTCAAATTTCATGTTGATTTGACAAAGGGTTTTCGAGAAAATTAGCTTTTGGCTGCCACATATCCCCATAGTAAACCTATGGGAGCAATATTGGAACAGTGTTATCTCCTATAGTTTTCTTCAGATTCTCTTCAAACCAGGCCAGATTCTAGAGCCTTGAGAGATCTAAAAAGTTTCCAATAAAAATGTTAATATCGCCATTGGGTCAAGGTCATTCATGAGTAAAGCTTGCAGTTTTCATGTTTGGCATAAGTTACCTGCACTTCATCATCTTCAACAGGTAAAGGGAGGTAATTCATGACAAACAAATTTATGAGCTTTCTGCATGAATTGCCTCCCCTTTACCGTTAATTCATTAATCTATCCTTTATTTGAGATTTAATGGCATTTTCCTTGATTTTGGTAAAAATTTTACTTCAGCAAATCAGGACACATTATTTTATACTTTAGGGTCTAGGCTATCGGTTTTCAAGAAATCAGCTTTTCCATACCCTGTGTAAAAGTATGGGAATTTCAACTATGGATCTTTGAACTGTGACAACGCAAACTTTTTATCAGATCAGCATCAGACATGTTCAATGTCCAATACTCCTTAATACCCAGTCATCGCAGATTTACAGTTACTTCAGTAAATGTTCTCTAGTTATTATTAATCTGCGATGCAATCGCAGATTGTTATTTTTACTCAGGATCTTTCTTATTATTAATCTGCGATGCAATCGCAGATTGTTATTTTTACTCAGGATCTTTCTTATTATTAATCTGCGATGCAATCGCAGATTGTTATTTTTACTCAGGATCTTTCTTATTATTAATCTGCGATGCAATCGCAGATTGTTATTTTTACTCAGGATCTTTCTTATTAATCTGCGATGCAATCGCAGATTGTTATTTTTACTCAGGATCTTTCTTATTATACATATTATTATTATTATTATTAAACTTATTCTGCCTAAAAAGTTTAGACCGCATCTCCTCCTAGAGTTTTCATCCGATCAACTCCAAACTTGGTCAACCTCAAGGGCCCATGCCACAATCGATGGCTATTACTTTTATTTTGGCTCCGCCAACTAGTTGTTGAGTTATCTGCCCTTGAGTGGGCAAAAACTCCCATAGGAAATGTATGGGGATGTTCAAAATTGATCTTTGAAGTGGTACTACAGCCAGAGTTTTGAACGGATCACTACCATACTTGCTGAGGATGTTACAACTGGCCATTTGTTTTTGAAAAATTATTTTTTTTCAAAATGGCCGCCAGACCTTTGACCCCACAATGCATGGCAAAAACTCCCATAGGAAATGTATGGGGATTTCAAATGAATGTTTGAAGTGCTACTACACCTAGAGTTTTGATCGGAGCACTCCCATACTTGGGTAGGATGTTGCCACTGATGATTATTTTTGGAAAAAAAATATTTGTTTCAAAATGGCCGCCATGAAAAAATTTTGGGCAAAAATACCAGTTTTCGTTTTTTGCAGAAATGAGCTCAGGATGACAATTAAAATAAAAAATTTTGAAAAATCTTTTTCGAAAATTTTTTTTTGTTGAAAAAATGACGGCCAGACGAACTTTTTGGGGTCAAAATTACCAAAATTTTTTTTTTGCAGAAATGAACTCGTGGTTGAAAAAAAAAATCTTTTTCAAATTTTTTTTTTTCAAAATGGCCGCCAAAATGACTTTTGCTCCGATCGACTTGAAATTTGGTGAACTACCATCTCTCATATTGACTTGATTTTGTATCAAATTTAAAGGTGATCCGACCAACAGTTTTCGAGAAAATCAGCTTCTTCAACAGATTATTATTAAACTTATTCTGCCTAAAAAGTTTAGACCGCATCTCCTCCTAGAGTTTTCATCCGATCAACTCCAAACTTGGTCAACCTCAAGGGCCCATGCCACAATCGATGGCTATTACTTTTATTTTGGCTCCGCCCACTAGTTGTTGAGTTATCTGCCCTTGAGTGGGCAAAAACTCCCATAGGAAATGTATGGGGATGTTCAAAATTGATCTTTGAAGTGGGACTACAGCCAGAGTTTTGATCGGATCACTACCATACTTGCTGAGGATGTTACAACTGGCCATTTGTTTTTGAAAAATAATTTTTTTTCAAAATGGCCGCCATACCTTTGACCCCACAATGCATGGCAAAAACTCCCATAGGAAATGTATGGGGATTTCAAATGAATGTTTGAAGTGCTACTACACCTAGAGTTTTGATCGGAGCACTCCCATACTTGGGTAGGATGTTGCCACTGATGATTATTTTTGAAAAAAATATTTTTTTCAAAATGGCCGCCATGAAAAAATTTTGGGCAAAAATACCAGTTTTCGTTTTTTGCAGAAATGAGCTCAGGATGACAATTAAAATAAAAAATTTTGAAAAATATTTTTTGGAAATTTTTTTTTTTGAAAAATGACAGCCAGGCGAACTTTTTGGGGTCAAAATTACCAAAACATTTTTTTGGCAGAAATGAACTCGCGGTTGAAAAAAAAATCTTTTTCAGATTTTTTTTTTTCAAAATGGCCGCCACTTCATCATCTTCAACAGGTAAAGGGAGGTAATTCATGACAAAAAAAATTTATGAGCTTTCTGCATGAATTGCCTCCCCTTTACCGTTAATTCATTAATCTATCCTTTATTTGAGATTTAATGGCATTTTCCTTGATTTTGGTAAAAATTTTACTTCAGCAAATCAGGACACATTATTTTATACTTTAGGGTCTAGGCTATCGGTTTTCAAGAAATCAGCTTTTCCATACCCTGTGTAAAAGTATGGGAATTTCAACTATGGATCTTTGAACTGTGACAACACTTAGACTTTTTAGATCAGCATCCAACATGTTCAATGATCATACGAGAAGAGGGCTTATAATACGCCTTAATGCCCAGTCATCGCAGATATACAGTTACTTCAGTAAATGTGTTCTAGTTCTAATTGCTTGTTTAAAAGTTTTCACTCTATTATAATTTCACAGCCGTTATGAATTTAATTGTGTTATGCTGTTCGCTACATTGTGGTTTATTTTCAGACACTTGTTCTTTTCAAACTATAGATAGCTATGCATATCAATAAACATATTTTAAAATTTTATATTGTCCCAATGTACATCTGTACCGAGTTTTAATGGTATGTTACAGCATATTGCGACCATTCCATGAAAAAATCTGTAACATCCACACTGTTTGACCTTTAACCGTGACTATATTGTAACCTTGACTTCCAATATTTGGCAACTACCTCTAATTTTTTTATATTATACTAAAATACTATACTATGCCAAAATGATGCTTTATTACATCATCTCACAGCCACTCCCTGGCAAAAGATTGAAAAATTCCACAATTTTATGTTTGACCTTGACCCCCAGCATGGCTTTGACCTATACAAATTGGCATCCCTCTCTAAGAGTGTTTCTTATTATCCTAAAGTACTTCTGTGCCATGATTGGTGTTTTGTTACATAATATCACAGTCATCCCCTGGGAAAATATGAAAACCCCATAATTTGACCTGTGACCTTGACAGCGTGACCTTGACCATTAAAATTTGACATCCCCTTCTAAAAAGTTCCGTATTAACCTAAACTACATCTGTGCCAAATTTGGTGCTTTGTTCCAGCAGGTCACGATATCACTTAAATTTGGACTTAAGCCACTCCACTAATTATAATAACGTCTAAAGCACATGAGCTGACTGAAAATGTATACCACTGGTATTTTTGCATAAGCCTACCTTTGTAATTCTCAAACCAATGTAATTTCAGGTCTAATTCATGTACACGAAACCCGCTGTTACTGTCACCACCAACTGGCGTATGTTAGCATTATGAAGTTAGTCACCATACAGGTCTGTCCTTTATGGACAAAAATATTATCGACTTTTCCGCTATTACTGAATCTGTGTGCAACATAGTGTCCATGTGTGAACAATGAATTGCCATACAACACCGACGTGTAAAAAATAGGTGCGCATGTGCCTAATACACGCAGTAGTATGCGCCTATGTTCCCCATGGTATTATTTAGAATAGTAACCTGACAGGAATTGATGGCCGCTTCCCGGTGTGACGTCACAACTTTAGCTTGAAAGCTGAAAACGTTTGCTTGTCAAGATGGTTGCTATGTGTTTATCTCAGCTTTGGCTGGGACGATTTAAAAAATGTAAATAGCAGTTTGTTCTTTTAGTAAAGGAGAATATATATTTACGATTGTCAAGTTAATCAGAGCAATCGGGTAGGTAGTCCTTACAAAAGTTTTAATCGATAATATTGGAGGCGTAGGCCCTACCAATACTAATGTCTATACATACTTACCATGTATTTCGGCTCTTGCGACGACGACGACGCTCCCATATTTGAAAAATCTAAATCTGATTTTGATAAAGTAAATCCATTTAAAATAGTGTATTGCCGTAGACAGTGTCGTGACTTTCGGAGCTTATATAATCCTAGGCCTTATATGGTATTTTAAAATGGCGCTTGACGTTAAAATTGTATTTCTGCGAAAATATGTACAATGTAATCTAATATTAGTCATTGCTCCTTATTCATATTGAAACGGTGTAACGTGAGGAGGCTACACTCGGGTCACATTTTGAAAGAAAAATCACGGGAAAAAATAATGATATATACTAAAAGGTACAGTTGCAACTGTAAATCTGCATGCGACACTGTTTTGACAAGAGTAGTATATAAAATGCTCTCCCTACCTGGGGAGGGGTCTAAATATCCTGAGTAATTTTGAATGGTATGGGAAACAGAATACCACCGATGTTCATAAAATATAAAATCATCTCTAACCTCTCTGTATGATTTAGGGGAGGTGGGTGGTGTTGAGCCCAGATGTCATTGACAAGTTTAAGCAATGGTATTTGTGCCATTACCCAATAATGAATGGTTTCGGAAACAGAATATCATGTATAGTCCTAGGATGTGGAATTCTCTTCCTAACATAACTCTGTTACGGTGGGTGACTTTATTGAATTGGATGGGATCAGAACTTTGGGGATTTAGTTACCTTAGTGACAATTGGTTGACAATATGGAGCAGTCCAAATATCATGGGTAATTTTTAACCATGATATTTATGGCACCTCTCTCCTGAATGGCCGGTGAAACAGAATAACAGGGATGGTTTTGAGATATGAAATGCTCTCCTTAACCTATATCTGTGTGATGATTGCGTCCCCTTGGTGACAATAGGATGTCAAATTGGGGTGGGATTTTGAGCCATGACAATTGTGCTCCCTCTGATTGAATTGTATCGGAATCAGGCATATTTTATAAATGTGTAACATTCCCAGACTATACGGTTTGTTTTCTTCTTAGTTGTTCACTCCAATGACTCAATTATCACCTGGTCAGAGTGAGCCTATGCCATGGCCACCATCCGTTGTCCGTCTGGCCGGTGTCCGTCCATTGGATGGATCAACTTTAAATTTATGAGGTAGTGCAGAATCAAGGCAATATAAGACGTAGAAGTTGACGTCGATCAGAGGCAAAAAAAATTGGGCGGCTATTTTGAACAAAAATAATTTCGAAAATTTTCACAATTTTTCACCGTGAGTTTATTTCTACAAAAAATTCTTTTGTACTTTTGACCCCCAAATGTGCACCTGGCCGTCATTTTGAGAACAAAAATGAAAAAAAAGATTTTTCACAATTTTTCATCCCGAGTTCATTTCTGCAGAAACGGAAACTGCTATTTTTGCCCAAAATTATTCCATGGCGACCATTTTGAAAAAAACATATGTGGCCAAAATTTTCACAAATAATCATCAGTGGAACCATCCTACCAAAGCATGGTAGTGACCCAATCAAAACTCAGGGTGTAGTAGCACTTCAAAGATCCATATTGAAAATCCCCATACATTTCCTATGGAACATTTTTGCCCACTCTAAGGTGGATAGCTCGAAAACTATTGGGCAGATCAAACATAAAAACAATAACAATACACGCCCCTATGGCCCCTAGAATCTGGCTAACTTGAAAACTGTATAAGGAGATGCGTTTCGAAATATTGAACCGAGAATAATAATAAGAACGGTATAATTCCAGTAATTTACATGTTAATCTACGTGTGTTCAACCAACGACCTCAATACACAGTCTCTTCATATCACCAATAGTAATCGCTGTGTTATGCTTGGTGAAAATCCACCCAGGAGCACTGCAGTGGACTTGGGAAATATTATGGATATGAAAAGTTTAAGATATTGGAATTTTGGAAATTTCCCCTAGCAGAAAACCACTCTCGACATCAGATAGAATTCTGAACTGATCTGACAGGAATTGCGACCCTATCGACAAATGATGGAAATTGAGGACAATGCACCTATTTGTGAAATGTTCTTCGGATATTTGAATTCATTAAATGTCTACCGTAGAGGTATTATGTCAGATTTCAGATAACTCAGACCGTATGAAAATTAGCAAGTAATTGCATCGATTATTGAATATGGGACAATTGGTTCGTGACACAAAAATTAAATCTCTTGATTAAGATATCTGAAATTTGTAAATGGATAATTTCTGTCCTAATAAGGCATGTGTCCCAAGGAGTATGTATTGCTCACATGCGTTATCATATTTTCAAACATGAACCATATGAAGAACTTCTTGAATTTCATGACAATCAGCAAATCCGTTCAGTGATCATTCAATGTGTCTCTACGAACAGTACAATATCCATGATTACCACTACCCAAATTGGCCAACAGCTTTGTTTTAACAATCTGATTGATCAATTTGATTAGAATATTTTAAACGTTGATGTATTGTAGTCATCAACTAATAGAAACTCAATTTTGATTGTTTCCACTAAATAAACCTAAACTAAGAGTTAATACACATTCAAGTATGTTGCCGAGAATGCCTTGTCAGATTTGTTAGTCAATCGATTTTGACAGCAAAATGATGGTATATCGTGGGTGCAATGAGAGTGGGCACAAATATCATGGCTCAAAATGGATTGATTGAGCGGCTCAAGAGGATTTGATTGGTTGTTTTGGTTTCCAGCAATCTTGGACTGTGTGCAATTATGTATTAGAAAACTCTCTCCACCTACATCGCGGTGAAATTGTGCTTTTGAAAAGCCATTTCATGCAGTGTTAGCAAAAATCCATTAATCACTGCATTGGAATTTGTGGGAACAATTGACTTTAGATATAAGAAATTAAAAACATTTTTGTGATTATTAGAAGGAAAGCATTAATATGTATTAGTGAGGAAGTACCACAAATAACTCCACACCCACACCCAATTATTTTGAGGCACATTCCATTCCACTTGTTCTGCATTCAAAATGTATGTGGAGGATATCTTAGATATCTTAGTTTTCACAAAAAATTACCTCTAGAACCATTAAACAGGTCGGCCCAGATTTGTGATTCGTGACTTAGGACCATTCAAGTATGGTCAAGGAGGGTATACGTGAAACAGCATGTTTGTGGGAAACAAAAATTATTTTATTTTTTGGACGTTGATACTGAAGAAACGAATTCGATAACTTTCAAACTGATTTTTCGACGATGTATGTGACTATCCTAAATACCTGTTTTCAAAACAAATTCATACATTTTCAACCAGATCCTATCCATAAAGGTGAATGCTAAGGATCACATCAGCGTTGGGGGGGGGGGGTGTGTGAAATAACCTAAGAAGTAATTTTTATTGATTATTTGCAACATCCCACATGCGAAAGCCTCCTCCATCAGGCGATCATAATTCCTGGTGCAGAATATGTCTATCAGGGTTCCCAGCCACTCTGGAAATCAGGGAAACGTTGAAAATAGATTTCCACTTTTCCAGTCAGGGGAAAACTCAGAGAATTTTGAAAAAACCCCAAAAAATCAAGGCAAACTCAGGGAATTTGTCAATGACTCAGATGTCTTTTCATATTTTGCCAGTTTGACGTATGTGCACCTTGTGTCATGTTTCCATGTTGTGTCCATTGACTGGAAATGGAAATAAATTAAAATTATTGTATGCACAGGCTACCACGTTGTTGTATATTTTATCAGTATCTTAGTTTCTGTGCTGCAACTACCTCTTGACTTTCCAACCACCTTATGTTAAAGTGAAAGAATGGAATTTTGGAAATTTCTCAGTGAAATATCAGGGAAATCTAAGGGAAGTTTGTTTTGATAAAGTGCTTGGAACCCTGTCTATAGTTGTGGAGCAGCAGCAGTCATATGTGATGTGGAAATTACTATGTATAATAAGGTGCATTGAAGCAATATGCTTCCTTGGAAGTGGAAAGAAAGCGATAAACTACAGCACTTCCACTTCCAGTGGGAGGAGGTGGTCACTATACAATACACATCTACTAGTGATTATTCAGCTTCCTCGGAATTAATAAGTGATTCACCGCATAGCATCCTGCTACTTTGCATGCAATACTGTTTCCGGAAGCTCGTACCGAGTTAGCAGTGATGACTGCATTCTTATAAGCAGTAACCACTTCCTGAAAGTGGTTCACTTCTCCATGGAAGCACATCATGGGTGCATTTAAATGATGCCGATGTGAATGGTTGCCCAAAAGTGTCTATATGTGCTACAGTCTGTCTTCCCACTGTGTGTATATCTATGGGTCAACACGATTTATCTCTCTTGCACTGAAAATCTCTAACACATACCGGTTCCCGGTTCTATATCCGGAAATGAACTTAACTGGAACCTGGTAACACGCAGTTGCTTATACTAGCGAGTACATCCAAGTAATCAGTGATTCCGCCATCGCTCCATCGTACTAACATACGCACACTCACATCGCTTAGCTGTTCGAGGCCGTACTTGCAAACCCGTGATTTCTCGCTATATTGTTTGCCGGTTTTCAGGTGGCAAATCAGATTGCTGCGTGATTGACAGTATATTAGTAGGATGATATTAACCGAACAATTTTATTAGGCAGTAGTTGACTGACCTCATTTATTATAGTTTCACGATGTAGCTCAGAGATCAAAAGCGTGCAAGCACAGGACTAGATACGAGAACGTTAGTGGGAGCGCGAGACCGTGTGATAGGATGATGCCATCACTCCAGTCTTGAACAAGTTCAACAACCTATGAAATTCTATGGCTATTCCTATTAGCCCTTGCAGACCTGGTGAGAAAGAGAGCGATATGCGGGCGGGGTGAGACGGTTCGAAGCTACGGACGAATGCAGAACAGGACAGCATTGCTTAGGAAGTTAGGTTAAATATACGGAGAATATATTGTTCTATTGGCCTACATGCCATCTTAATTTAAGGTAAGTTTATCTTAGATAACAGTAACAAGCTTGATTTACCGATCTATCTAATTATTACAGTAAGTTTGCGAATGTGTGACTAACAGTATTGTATTTCCGTGAATGGTGTAGTGCGGATCGACCGAATGGGTACCGGCCGTCCCAGCAAAGCTGAGTACGGGCCGGACGTGCCGGGTTCATTCCAGGGCACGCCCCCTGGGTAGAGCAATATGCGTATGTAAGGCCCTACATGAGAGGCCTTTCGTCGAAAAACTTCCCTGACAACACGTGTGTCGAGATTGGAAGCGAGTGTGTACCTATAGTGTACCGAGTCGGTGCTCGTAAATACTTATGATTTATCCCATCTCGTTATTCTTGGTACTAATCAGGACCAGAATTAAATGAACTTTCTAAAACTGCAAACCATTTAAAAATTGGTCCAGGAATGGCCAAGTTATCATCGAAGCTCCCTGTTAAATTACACTTGAAATATGGCTATAACATTGTGATCGCGTATATATATAACTAAATACACAGTGATTTGTGTACACGTGACCTATACGTCACTACGCGTATATATACATAGCTAAATACACAGTTATTCGTGTACATGTGACCTATACGTCACGACATTCTAGTACGCTGATTGGCTGGGGTACTCGGCCACTGATTGTTCGAGACCCGTCCCAGCGAGTATAAAAGGGGGTGAAATTCAAGGATCGAGAGCATCGTCGGCGTGGAGGCCGACCGTCGAGAACTGTCTGGAGGTGTGGACTAGATGAGTGGACCAGAATACCTGCGGATAACATGATACAGAACACCCAATGTGGTTCCTTGTGGCTGTCAGCTCACCCACACATAGAAGCAGTCCTCCGACTTCCCGCATTACGTCAATTTTTTATGCTCCTGAATGGCCATCCGGGAGAAAAATAATTTAAGGTTATGGTTCCCGAATCCAAGACACTCTAAGTGGAACTTCTGCGAGAAGGGTCCTTGTGGCCCGGGAGGTAATTCTACATGATGTAGAGCAGGAATGTTTCTTGGGTGGATGACTCGCCGGATCTGCTGACCATGAAGAAAGTGGACTTCAACTTCTGCACTGCATGTCGTGTGTCATACTTTTAACTTTTTGACCCTAGTCGAGTAGACTTTGCCCGGTCTTAGGACCGCAATTTATAATTTCTTTATTACTGTTCATATTATCCTTATTTACTGTAGGTGCTTTGACTAACCGCACCGTATAGGGCTATCAACCTGGTACTACCTCAATCTTAATCGTTATATAAATTGTCACTGTTCTGTACATGGGTTAGTTAGGTATATGGGAGGTAGCCATTTTGCTGATATGTTTTATTTATTTGTAGAAAACACAGGACCGCAGTACGCTAGGAAATACTAAACAGCAACACGTATATCTGCATCACTTATTCCCGCGATCCCCCTGCTACAAGTGCTAGGCCTCAAAGTAGATCTAAGATCTTTGACCTTGGGTCGGGCGCAGGGGGTGTAACGCTTTATCTGGGTACCAAGCCAGGTATTTGGAGCGAGTGGCCAACCATAGCACTAAACAACTCATCTTTCATGACAGTTAATATTATGAATATCCGTCATGGTGCTCGCCGTGTGAGTTCCCGCCAGGCATGTGCAGCACCGGGCCCCCAGCCTCGAAGGGGTCCACCTAAGCTACTGGTGGTAAAGTTTGTAGACCTTGGAGAAAAAGGAAGAAGATTGTCCAACCTAAAGTACAAGTAAGCAAACCACTGACTATCATGCAATGGAATGCTGAAGGAGTTTCTAACAAGAAAATGGAGCTTAGCCAAATTCTCAAGGAGAAAGGCGTAGATGTCGTGTGTATCCAAGAAACTCATCTAAATGCCAACAGGAGATTCTGTATAAGAGGATTTCAGTGATTCAGATCTGACAGGGATGGAAGACATAAAGGAGGAGTCATAACCCTGGTCCGGAATAACCTAAATGCCATTGAAGTTCAGAGAGACATGGACGGACCTGAAATTCTCACAATCAGGATAATTCCAGAGAAACGTCCTATCACTGTTGTCAACTATTACTGCCCTAATAATCAACCATTGAATCTCAGGAAAACCCCAGTTCACCCAGATTCAACCATCGTGGCTGGTGACCTCAACAGTCATTCTCAGTTATGGGGCTATCATTCTACTGATAGGAGGGGTGAGGACATTGAAAATTGGATGGATGAGCAGAAGCTGATTCTCTTGATTAAGGCAGACGACCCCCCTACATTCTACTCAAGGTGATGGCATACCTCAAGTTCTCCTGATCTAGCATTTTCGACAGAAAATCTACATCAAGAATCTTTGCGTATTGTTGGGGAATAGCTTGGAGGCAGTGATCACCACCCTGTTTTCATTACCATTAACATGAATGTTGAGATTGACTGGAATCAGACTCCTCGATGGAACTATAAGAAAGCAGACTGGGACAGATATCAGAAAGAGAGCGACAGATTGGTAAAAGACATTGATGTCAAAAACCAAAATATCAATAAAGTGTTTAAAGAGCTTAAGTCTGCTTTACTCTCTGCTGCTGGCAAATGCATTCCTAGGATATCCAGGAAAAATTACAGACCTTACTGGAATACGTCTCTGCAAAAGTTACATGAAGAAATGTCAAACGCAAGGGAAATTGCATAGAATGTCCCAACAGAAGCCAACCATGTGAAACTCCAACAATCCAAGGCAAAATATCTGAAAGCCAAAATCAGAGCCACCAGAGAATCGTGGAGAGAAAAAACGTCAAGTTTAAATCTTGAAAAAGATACGAACAAACTCTGGAGGCTTGTGAAGCAGCTTAACAATGAAAACACCACAGTACCGAACATAACTCTTGAAGAGGATTGTGAAATTAAAACAGGAGAGGCTGCTGCTGAACACTTTGCTTTTATGTTTCAGAAAGTAAGCAATCTAGATTGTAAAAAATCTGCAATGAAGTCTGCAAAGTGGAACGGAGACACACAAATACATGCCGCGGGAATGGACGAGCTTCTGACCATCAGCGAGTTGGAGAAAAGCTTGAAAGTTCTGAAACAAAGGAAGTCTCCTGGACCAGATGGAATAACCAATGAGATGTTGAGGAATCTGGGTACTATTGGAAAGCACAAGCTTTTGGAGATTTTCAACCACAGTTGGTACGCAGGAGAAGTTCCCCAGTCTTGGAGAGAGGCCAACATGATCCCTGTACTGAAAAAGGCAAGAAAAAATTCAAAGCAGCAAGTTATCGACCTATCATTCTGACTAGTTGCACTGTCAAAGCCATGGAAAGAATCCGCAACCAGAGACATCTTCGACATCTTGAAAGCAACAATCTCTTAGCGGATGAACAAAATGGCTTCAGAAAGTGTAGATCTACTGAGGATCAAACAACGTATCCGACACAGTCTATTGAGGAGGCGTTCCAACAGAAAATGCATACCATCACTGTGTGGGTTGATCTGCAGAAGGCATTTGATAAAGTGTGGAAGCATGGACTCCTCCAAAAGCTCAGTACCAGTGATATTTCTGGAAAAATGTACAGCTGGATATGCCAGTATCTCCACAACCGAAAGGCATCAGTACAGCTGAATTGGACGAGCAGCAAGATAGTCCTGCTACGACACGGTGTACCGCAAGGTGGTGTAGTCTCTCCCACCCTCTTCACAATATTCATCAATGACCTGGTGAAGAACCTTCCAATGGGAGTCAGAGCTGCATTGTATGCTGACGATCTTGTGATGTGGAGCAGCGAGTAGTATGTGTCAACAGCCAATTACTGCATGCAACTCGCAATTGATCACCTCAATTCTTGGGTTACAAGATGGTTTGTCCAGATCAACAAAGAGAAGACAGTCGCAACTCTATTCACACTATCCAGTAAAAAGGAACACAAGACAAGTCTGAAATATGGTGACTCAGTTCTGCACTTTGAGGATGAAGTAACTTATCTTGGTCTGATATTTGACAAAAGACTAACCTGGAAGGCGCAAATCAGAAATGCTGAAGGTATAGCCAAGCTAAGACTAGCAGTTATGCGGAAGCTCTCTGGAACAAAATGGGGAGCTAACATGAAAATTCTGAAAGAGGTTTACTCTGGATCAGTTAGGCCAATCATCGAATACGGCTCATCATCATGGAAGCCAGTTGCTACATGCACCCTTCAGACATTGGATAAGGTACAAAATCAGGCTCTTCATAACAGGGTCTATGAAGACCACTCCAATAGCAACGATGGAAGAACTTACCAATATCCAGCCACTCCAGCAGAGACGAGAAATCAAGGCCGAGATTCAATACGAGAAATTCAAATTGATGCCTCACCATCCCATGCATATGCTGACTCACCAAATGTCTAGAGGAAGGCTCAAAAGGAATAATTTCTTATTAACATCAAAGAAAATTGAAAGAAACAGAGAGTCGGACATCTTCACCAGATGTAGAAACATAACTGCTATCTCTGAGAGGGAACCATAGAAAGTTTCTGAAATAGAAAACACAATTTCAATCTGGCCCTCGATTCCAGGGATTGAAAGCAAGGGAGATCAAGCAGAGGTGACAAACAAAGTTCTTGCATTGAGTCATATTGCAGAAAACTACCCTGAGGAAGAATGGATACATGTTTATACAGATGGATCAGCTATGCGGGCTGTCAAGAATGGAGGGGCAGGTGCTCACATTCGGTTTCCATGTGGAGATATAACAGACTCATGCTTGCCAACATGGAAGCACTGTAGCAATTACACTGCAGAAATCCAGGCACTGATCTTAGCTAGCCAAATGCTGATACAACGAAAAACCAGAAATGAAAATATTGTCTTCCTGACAGACTCCCTCTCAATGCTTCAGGCGCTGGAGAGTGGAAAGGAAAGTACAGATTTAATTCATGAAAATCTTACGCAGCTGGCTAAGGAGAACAATGTCAACTTATAGTGGATCCCCTCGCATTGTGGCATATTAGGAAATGACAAAGCTGAACAACTGCCTAAGGAAGTGTCAAATAAAGAACAATTCAACCGTGAGGTTGACTTTGAAGAACTGATGCATATCATTAAAGTCACAAGAACCACCAACAGGCAGCATAATGATGCAATACACAGCCTCAGTAGGGAGGATCAGACATGTATCTTCAGATTGAGGACTGGTCACAATCGTCTCAATGCACATCTTCACCGTCTCAAGATTACAGATTCTGCACTTTGTGAGTGTCAGCAGTCAGAAGAAACAGCAGAACATCTCTTGCAGCACTGTCAGCGATATGAACAGGCTAGGAGAAGCTTCTGGCCTATTGAAGTATCTTTTGAAGAGAAGATCAGAGGAGACAGAGACAATTTGATGACCACTTCAGCTTTCATGCACCAAATAAGGAAAACAGTCTAAGATTACTGTCATGAGAAAGATGAACGCAAGAAGACGAAGAATTCCCGCGATCAACAATTTTATATTGAGGTCACGGACCATGCTCTAATTGTTTGAGCCAGGCATGTTACCACCTAACCTTATTATTCAGCTCGATAGGATAGGGTAAAAGTGGTTAGGGACAATTTCTTCATTAGGAGACACATAGTGTATGCCTCTTTTCCGGTCATTGTGATAATGTAGCTCCGCACTCCAGCAAGGTTGTGTAAAATTGGCCAAGTGACCTATAGGGCCTCATAATTACGTCAAGTTATGGCTTCTTAATTGTTTGGACGTCCCATCTCCACGATGATCAGATCCGACTCTGGGAAACTATCGGGGGTTTCCGAGCAGTGATGACCAATGTGCGGATTTACATACATCCCCACTGTAGCTTCAGATACTCATTAGCTAGATAACCCCGCCAAAGAAGGAAAGCACTGCGAAAACATATAGTTATAATATGAATTAATAGGTTATTTACTGGCCCGCAGCGTACATTGGGCATATTGAAAGTTAATCCTAACGTTAGGTCAAAAGTTAGGTCCATAGGACTCGGTGACAGACGAGACCCGCATCTCCATCCAACTCGTGGCAGTGTCTGGGTAGGATCTTGGAATCTGCCACGCCCTCATGGGAAGGACACTCGTGATGGATATTCGCCTCTCTACCCCCTACCTTAACGACATGTCAGTAATCAAATTTGCTTGTGTAAAGTGCAGCCATCGTCTGGTGATGTTTTATGTGGTCACGGAGCAGGATAGCTGGATTTTCATCGAGTTTGGATGTGTTGCGAAGTAACATGTACGCATGCTGTCCATGGAGGTAGATGCTCCCAAGACAACCTACGGGAAGCGGGGCGTCTGCGCCCCTTGGACAGCCATGTCTAATGATAGGTAAGAATCCATTCCACTTGTGGCCAAAATTAGTTCTTGTTTCTAACACTTAAATGATAGGTTAGGAATAGCGGAAGGCCCACATAAATAAAAGCAGCATCCACTAAAACCATATCTTGGACATACATAAGGCGGGGACTTGCGAATCCTTCGGGAGTCGCTAGGTTCGTCTTCACATAAACCAGCATGCATCACTTTAATTATATTTTCACTAGGATGGTCTTTTCCCCGCAGCATTTTTCTGTTGAACAAAAGAGTGGCCCTTTTTGCCATCTCTTTTCCTCTGCTTCGGCGTTGAAGGCATTTTCCTGTGATGGAGGCCCGTGTGAGGCACTTGCCTCTCGCAGTAGTGAGATATGCTGGGACGGAGGCCAGCGCGAGGCTACTACCTCTCGCGTTATCATGGAAACATTCGGTGATGGAGGCCTGCACAAGGCACCTTCCTCTCGTAGCATCAGGAGTCTCTCTATTTAGGTTAGGGGTATAATGGCTTATATTAAGTTAATCAGTGATCTCGCAGTGCGGATACCTCTCTTGTGGGGATACCTCTGTGGATCCAAGGATCTGTGTGGTACCTCCGGCGACACCATAGTACATCAGCTAGCTCTAGTTTGTGTATTTTTGTGCTCAATTACTATCAAATGATTCATCTTCATATTATTTTATTTAATTATTCCATATCTATAATTTACTATAGAATGATACACCAGTGACACAAACAGTTGGGTCGACACCGTGTGGTTCAATCTTGGCGGCAATAGTCGCACGGCCCCACCAGAACAAATGTGTTCCACCGGCCTTAGGAGCCGGTCTTTGTACACCACGGAGCGACGTCACACGGGATCCAGAACTCCGAGACTCGGAGCTAGCCAGCCACCCCATTCGGCATGCACCTGTGGTGCAATAGGCGGTTATTTCGTTATGGAGCAGCCTGATGACACCCCGCGAGCTACAAGTGGTGCCCGATGTGGGGCTCGAATGAGAAATTATCTCATGCCAACACCCAACCACGAGCTTCAGTCGCCATCAACAGACAGTCAGCGATCCCTCAATTTATGCTTACCGACACTGCAACAAACTTCCTTTGTGCGAAACAACCAACACCGCACCTACAACAGGTTTTGCCATTAAGCGAGGGGACCTTCCACGATGGCTCACAGGCGGGAACTTAATTCCTAACCTTATCGGATATCCGCGATAGGCCAATGTCATCAGGGCCCCACCGCGGACGATTACGACAAAGACTCCAACAGGGCCATTACTCTAATCCTTTACATTCATATCGTTCGCCTGTGTCATCAATAGTTGACTCGTGGCCTGATAATCATATACCATATCCTATGTCTCCTCCCGTTCATGTACCATCTCATTACCAGCTAACAGAACGTTATATTATGGAGGGAACAGTACCACCATTTCAGCGTTACATCGGTCAGTCTACACATCACACAGATCATGCCCGTCAGCCATCTGCACTGCCACCGTATGAGGAACAGCCACCATCACAACCCACCGGACGTCCGCGTCATATACATAACACGCCACCACCCGTCTATAGACCTACACCTGTCTATGGACCCGCCTCAGGGCAGTATTCGACGGATTCACTATGTAATGCGCAACATAATCCATGAGAATCACCGTATCAGACACAGCAACCTCAGCATCGTCAGCCACACCACCACCACCACCACACCCACCAACACGTCAGCCAGTATCTGCCTTCTCATCAGCTTCCCGTTTACCACCACCACCATGATTTGCACCCATCATTTCACCACGAGGACCAGGCCGGGTCATTCTCCCTCTGGAATTTAGCGGGGAGAACGACTGTGCTAATTATAAGGTCCAGTTCGAGATCATTAGTAGTAGTAGAGTCGGAATTAAAATGATACCACCTCCCTCAACTGGCAGCCGATCGGTGATCCGTGGCCCCCACCGCCCTCTTAATCCCTGGGGACTTAGGGTTGTTGAGACATGTGGTTGGTGTTTGCCTTTCATTCCGGTCCTGATCGGTACCACGAGAATGAACTGATTTAATCCTGGTCGGAATTAAAAGGATACCACCGACCTCAACTGGCAGCCGTTCGGTGATCCGTGGCCCCCACCACCCTCTCAATCCCTGGGGCATAGGAATTTGAGACATGTGATGTTCGTAGTCGAGATCGGAGCTGCTGACATGGAAGGTCGGGGCGAAAAAAAACCTCCCGTGCAGACCCCACTGTCCAATAGAACCTCCTCAGGATACAGCCGAGTGGCCGGCCACTCCATATTCTGTGTAGGCTCAGACAAACCCGTAGTCTCTGCCAGAGTCGCATCGGCATGATGGGACCACCCATAGTGTCTTCCATCTACCCTGACAACGCTCACCTGGTAGGAGGCTAAAGTGCTTAGCATTTGCACCACGACAGACTCTGGCATGTTCACATGTTGTGCAGAGAATCTGGTGCTAAGCAGGTGTCGCCAGCAGACAACCACGCCCTACCCTCTCCACACCATAGAAGTGGCAGACAGACTAATCTCTTCACGTGGATAAGAGCGGTCGTCAATGTTTCTCCGCAAGGGGTCGACCCAAGGATTGTACTGGGGGGCATCCCGGAAGTGGGCCCACTTAGCATCCAATAGCATGGCAGTCTCAGCGCCGTGTGCCACTGCTGTAGACGCCAGCACGAGCAGTATGATGAGAATCATGGCTATACATGAAGAGTTAAACTGAACAGAGTGAACCCCTCGAGAAATATCTGTGCCAGGTCGAGCCCTGCTCCATCCGGTTCGATAGTAATCTTCATCCCCTCAGGGCAGGGGCTAGCTGCTTCACTTGCCACCGGCTAAGAAACGTAGCTCGAGGACTATATGAGTCGCTTGTGGGCTAGTGAGTCCGACTCGCTGAAGCAGTTTAACAGCACCCTTGGCTTTGGTTACATGCGACACACCATCTACCCATAGGATGCCCTCCTGAGGTTAACAGCTTCTTCTGGTTTATCAAATGGATGATGCAGCAGGAGCTTTCCACCTGTAACCCCGATCGAGTGACCCACCCTCGTCAGGGAGACACCTTCACCTATGTAGGTGAGGAGGGATGATCCCCGATTGTAGAGCTTTCCAACTGTCCCATCCCTTTTCACAACAGTGGAGAGGGGAGTAACCTCCATGTCAATGACTGTGGGAGGCCTATATAGTGGCAACCATGTTTTCCAGTTACCACCAGGTCCAGCGCGGTACCACACTTCATTCTTCTCAAACATGAACTGCAGGTTTGCCAGGATCAATTGCAGACCCTCATGGGTCATCGGCGGGGCACCACTCGAATAGGGCTTGACCAGATGAAAGCCGAGGTCGTCATTTAGGGTGTTGATGTCTGCCACCTCTGTATCCGAGACCTCAATCAACAGCTCGAGGATGTACTTCCTCTTTGGGAAATCGTACCGAAACACGATTTTGTGACCATCTATGTAGTGGCCCAGGCGCTCCTTCGACACATCCTTGAGGTCTGTGAGCAGCTCCAACCCATCACCACCAATGGGGTGGAGGGAGAGTGCCTTTAAGTTTGCTTCATACTGTAGGGCGAATGACATGCCATCGCTCTCTTCTACCTTGGCAGCATCAACTGTGTACACATCTGCCAGGTCAGCAAGACCAGTCGAGTGATAGCATGCTCTATAGACGGGTTTAAACAGGATATATAACCATGCCGATTGTCCAACTGCATAATCTCATCCTCTCTAGATTTTAGAGTTTACACTCTTATTACTCATTGACCTGATGACAACATGATATCATACCAGCATTATCTGACCTTGGCCGAGATGATGAGGAAAGCGGTTCACCCATTCATGACCGCTGCACAGATAAAGGCCTTAAACGAACAGAGGCTCGCACTGCAACAAGAAGGAGAGCGACTACAGTGGGAGAACTGGTATCAACAGAATGCGAGCCTTGCAGGGAGGCGAAAGAACAGTGCAAATTTCTGTTACTGGCAGGAGGGAGAGTAAGCGGGATGCAGGAGTCCTGACAGACGACGATGAGCCAAGTGTCTTCCCAGACGAGGATGAGCCAGATGTCATACAGTGGAAAGAGGAGATGGCGCAGAAGTGAAAGACAAAGAAAGCCATCCAGCGGCGGACCTACTATCTTGGTGATAAGGTGAAGTTCCAGATGTCACATCTCAGAAAGCTACTGGCACCCGACATAGTGCTGGATGACCACTGTCTAAAAGACGTCTGTCTCAACACCAACAAGCTGGTACGGTTCGCCAGGCTCTCCAAAATTAACCCTTCTATGACTCATGAGCAGCTTCTGCAGGTGATGCAGGTTTAATCTCCAGGTATACTATGGCAAAATCAGATGATCTGGATGATATAACAGAGCTAACACCATTCTCAATCGCAGTGGATGGACGGTCCCAAACCAGCTTCTCCGTCAACCCATGACCGCTGACCAACCACCCCATCACCATCAAGGATGTGAAGCAAGCTCATACTTGGATGGCTGCTCAAAGCCTCTCATACTGGAATCAGCAGCTGAACATTGCCATGTGATGTTCCACGGCAGGATGTGGTGTAAGTTCCACCCTGCTTCACTCCTATTCTGGTACTCCTGAAGCTGTGCTCATCGCCAGCTGTCTCAGATTCCACGTGTACTTCACGGTGCAACGAATCCTCCATGAGCTGGGTGCAAGCCTCCCTGATACAAATGACTTCGACCAACAGCTCAACAGTCCTAGCGTCTCAGCGGCCAGCAGAATACAGAGAGAGTTCAGTGCTCACCCAGACTATCGGTGGCATGGTGGTGACAACAGCGGCCTAGGGGTTATGTACGGTGACCCGAGACGTGACTACTCAGGATTCCCCTATCGAACACCCCGGCGAGTAGGCCGTTGGAAGACAGCAACATTCTCCTTCGATCCAGACTCTGACCCTGGAGAGCTGGTACAAAATATGCACATCACTGGCTTGCGGCAGGACTATCCAGATGTGCGGAAGTACTTTGTCCCACACACCACCTCAGGCCTCACACCAGCAGGGATCGTTTGGATCAACCAGTCCCTGGAAGCGCTGTGCTACTGCCTCCTTACAGCACAGACCAAGCTGCGTCATTCCATAGATGGTGTCAGCAGAGCAGAGGTCCAGGCCATGTTCATCAGTCTCGTTGAAGATATGATCATCGTGGCAGATCCCAACAGTTTTATTGCTAAGTTCCAGCAGGGGGTGCAAAAGGCCCATCACAAACTTGACTTTGCTATTTCACCACACCTATGGTTGATTCCGAGCAACATGATCGTGAACATCGAGGACCTCCAAGTCAGGGGCTATAACAACATGATAGTCGAGGGGAGTTCCCCTGGTGTCCACTTCGGCTTCAACACTGATATCAATGCACCTACGTGTAGTATGGGCCATACAGTCGTTCCGACCCTGACAGTGCAGCCAGTCGACACGACGCTTCCCATGGCAGCTCTGACCCCGACACTGTAGCCAGTCGACACGACACTGCTTCCTGTGGTAGCTCTACGAGTGGTGTCAGGCATAGCTCTCATGGCGCTTGGGATCAGCCTACTCCGCCGCTAGCAAATCAGCTATAAGACTATTCTGACTCTCTACATTAGCAGTGGGGACCACGGTGAGACACTGAACCAGTTTGGCCTGCCCTACAGCCCCTATACACGCCGCCAACATGCACGTCCAATGGCTGGCTTGTTCCACAGCGCATCCTTTTACCAGCTTGTAGTATCGCAGAGCCTTGTTCAGCTCTGAGTCAGGTGAGGCCATGGAGGTCTGCAACTGCGGGAACACATCTGACAGATACTCCCGATCCTTGTAGAAACCTTTAACTCGCAGGAGCTGCTCGACGATACTCCCGCCCATGAGAAGGTATTCGAGGAAGCAGATCTGCCCCTTACCAAATCCTAGATAGAGCTTCACAGTTGTCAGCTCCTCTGTCAGCTCAGCACCGGAGAGCTGAGCGAGCTCATCTGGTGTCTTCTTCTTGTAGTCCTTCAACTCCCTCCGGAAGACCGCATAGTACTTCTCGCATAGCACAGACATGTTTAAGATGTCTCAATGGAGAGATGAATATTCCTGGGTACCAACCCGGACACCTGGCAAATGCAGACTTGGAAGATCTTATTAGCTCACTCGACAGGGAATGCAGGCGTTTAACTGCGTTGTATACTCAGTGCTTAAACAATGACGTCAACGGTACAGATCGTGAAGCAACTGCCTGAGAGCCAGGTGAGTCTTCAGAAGGTGGCGAACCTGCTGCAAACCAAGACCTAGAAGCTACTGACACAGGCTAAGCCCCTGGCTGTCCATATCGCCAGTAACGTGGTGGCGAATGTGGCCGTGGTGAATATGACAGGTGGAAATAAGGTTCTTCCTGCCGCCACTGTGGCTGTCCTCGCTACAGTGGTGAGTTGGGTGGCCGAGCACTGTCTTGGAATAACTCACCCCATCCCAAAGATTGCCATCAGTGGTGCCTCCTACTCTACCGCCGCCATGATCATGGGTGAACGTGCTACACTAATGGAGGCCGCGGTTCTAGGGCTAGCAATGAGTGCAATGGCTGAGATCATCGTCGCCTACGTTTAACCACTCTGAATAGTGAGAGATGGATCACGAGACCCTTACAGCAAATGAGGCATGGCGTGCCGGAGGGTGGTGTGTATCCCATAGTCGAGCACGCAGACTGAGGATCGCCAATGCCCGGGAATGGTGGACTGCCCACAAGGCGTGCCCCTGCAGAGAGGGCCAGTACCCTGAGCACTGCTACCTATTCCCTTGGCCGATTGCGTGGTCTTCATATGCCCAACTATTTCACTGGGGGTATGACTAGTAGGTTTAAGCCGTGTATATAGCACTATGACTGTCACTCACAGACCTAGAAAGCAAAGAGCTATGCGATCTTACTGAATTGGCAAGGCACGCCTCAGTTCAGAGGACACTGTTGCCCCTATCTCCTTCCTAGACTTCGATGAGAAGGGAGATGCGCAGGAGATCCGCGGTACCATCCTAGCCCGAGATCTCATCGGGAACACTGATACGGTAGGACAATCGGCCATTAACAAGGCCAAGACTGCATACAAGGTGATGGGTATCAAGGACAGGGCGATGATGTGAGGTATGGTCATTCCAACAGGATGGAGAGAATCTCAAGATAGGCACCATCAGGCTGAGCAAGATCACTGTTGATGGCACAGAGGGTGCTACGCCAGTCTCCAGCTACCAGAGGTGAAGAAGTCAGGGTTCTTTGGGTTGCCGTTTAAGACCACAGGATAGTCATGTCTTCCCGTGCATGTATCATGCAGATACTGGATGTACTAGACACTGTGGGTGCTGACACAGGCCTTCTACACTATCTTCTCAGCTGCTGCTGGGATTTCATGCTTGACGCCTACATCGCATCCTTCGTAGCCACCAGAGGTGCAGGATTCCCCACTCTGCAGGCGAAAGAACTGGTGCAGGAAGTACTGCCGTTTAGTCTCCCAGATATAGACGAGGCTACCGCTGACCAAGTGCTAACCATCCTCCGCATGCATGTCTGTACCATTCGACAGTAGGCCGGCCGATGCTGGCCAAGTGGTGCTGATCATCGCCCCATCAGGACATGGGGAAAACATCTTGTTGTGGGCTCTCCTGGCTGAACATCTACTGACAGGCGTCCTCTATCCTCTGTCTCCCTTTCGCCGAGACGGTGGTCGAGAATGTGTTCGGCTTCTTGCCTCATGCTCCGTGCTAAGGGTTCAGACCTCGGCCTCCTCATCATTCGCTTGGCGATCCTGCATAGGGGAGGTAGCACTCCAGTGGATGGTCCGCCATCCGCCTCGCTACAGTCTTGGCTTACAAGCTAGCAGTCATGTCCTTGTCCACCTGACGAAGCTCACTGAGCCACTGCGCTTTCTTGTGGGGATTCAAAGGATCATCTTTGGTAAGCACTGGAAACCTTCTCGTCTTCATTTCTCGGGAGAGACGCTTCTGCGACTCCTCGGCATGGGCCTGTCCAATCATCTGGAGCAGGTCAGCTTTCTTGGCCTTAGAGGCTACTCTAAGGCCAAATTGCTTTGCAACCTCGCGAAGCTGTGCAACAGTAATCATGGTGTATATCACTGTGAATTCCTGTCTCTAAATGGGCGTTCAGACCCTATTATGTGTGGTTGATCACAAGGCGGCGATGTGGGTGGTCCATCGACGTGATAGTGGATGCTTGTCTCTAAATGGGCGTCAGATGTGTGATGGGTACGGGCCATCCCCGGGTATGGGACGTTGGCTCTAATTGGGCGTCAGATGTGTGACGGGTACGGGCCGTCCCAGCTAGGCCAGGTATGGGATGGCCGTGCGTTCCAAGCATGCCCCTTGGATACGATAGTACGCATGTATAAAGCCCTATGAGAGAGGTATGGCTAAGCCATAAGAACGCATAGTACGCATGCGCATGCGTCCTTGGCAACACATGTCAGTATTGTGAGAGAGTGTATGCTTGTATTGTACCGAGTTTGTACTGGGGATTAAATCACTTCATTCTTCTGGTACCGGAATGAAACGAGAATTTCAAAACTGTTTACCATTTTTAAATCGGACCAGAAATGGCCGAGTTATCCACAAATTCTAATAGTGAGATTTGAACCTGTGATTTTAAGTTTGCTAATAGCACAAAATAAGGATTTGAACCGACGCATTAACTACGTCGACCATGTATGCATTAGTAAATATAGCTGGCAAGTTATGTGTTCTCATTGCTGAGCTTATCAGTCCCAGATCTTTGCTATTATTGCGCAACAATTGTATAATACGCATTAACTGTCTATGGATTCACACATTGCTGTGTTGGTGCATAACAGCGATTGCACAACTCACGCTCAGAGATAAGATAAGATTACTAAGAGGCGAGATTTTAGTGGTCTTGTGGTGGGTCGATCGATAGAGTTGTGCAATTGCATAGCGTTCCCAGGCTGCAGACTGGGTTCAAATCTCGCTCAAAAGACCTCGCTAGAACGTACCTGAAATTTCGAAACTAGGTAAGACACTAGGGCCGGGGTAATATGACCAGGTTAGATAAAGACCCACCGCCACACTCCCCAGTGCGGGGTTAAAACACCACAGACACACACGCACCAGCTGGCTGGAATATCAACAGGGTGCCAGTTGAGGTCGGTGGTATCATTTTAATTCCGACCGGGATTAAATCACTTCATTCTCGTGGTACCGATCAGGATGACGACCAACCACATGTCTCAAAAACCCGAAGTCCCCAGTGATTAAGAGGGCATACGGGTCCATGGATCGCCGGTCGGCTGCCAGTTGAGGGAGGTGCTATCATTTTAATTCCGACTCTACTTCTTTAGTCGAACCAATAGATGGAGTGACGAACAAATGGGTGAATACTTGGCTGCAAAACTTTCCGTAAAATTCCTTCAGGTTCTTGCGGATCTCGGGACTGACAACACATTGACGTATACAGAACTGGAATATGCATTGTCAGAGCGATTCGGCGATACAACTCTTGAGGAAACAAGTCGTCTCTAACTCAAAAACCTACGACAATGCGCGGGAGAAACACTTCCAGAGTTGGCAAGCCACATTCGTCGACTCGTTACCCGCGTGTACCCTAGCACAAACCTCGAGCGTGTCACACATCTGCATTTGGTCACATTCATCAACGCATTGAGAGGTGAACCCACTCTTAAAGAAAAATTATTCCTCGCGGATCACGGCAGCCTACAACAATTGACAGCCACCACAGTACGGATCGAAAACTTCTTAGAGCGGGAAAAGAACAATCGCTGCCAATTCCATCCAATTAATGAAATGAGTGATGCTAATCTCGCCAACATAGCCGACAACAACACCACATCCACAGCAGCATCAGCCACCGAACAGCCCGCACAACAACACGTGCAGCAAGGACACAATCCCAGTCAGTATCCCGTGCCTAGAGGAAGAGGGCGTGGCCTGTCCCATCGGGGAGGCCACAGCAATGCCCAAGGACACGGGAACCAGCATAATAATAGAACAGAACATGCACGATAGAAAAGATGAGATCACCAAGCAGATCTCCGCACTCTCTAATCTCGTCACAACACTGAGAACCACCATTGCAACATCTAACACGAGGACAGCAACCCATACTACCACCGCGCCACCACCTAACACCTGTTTCAGATGTAGTCAGCCGGGCCACTGGAGGGAATGGTGTCCTAATGACCTCCATTGACAACTCTGACTGCTGACCACCAAACCCAGCAGCCAGACACACCATTAACCTCCTAAGGGCACCAATGAGAGTCACTTCAGTGCCCGTTCTCACAACCCAGCTCAACTGCGGCCTATGTACAACAACCTCAGGTGGCCAACACTAATCTTCAATTATTTAAACTCCTGTATACACATGCAAACCTGGCTTCACATATGTCGGTACCTACGATGCATCCCACATGTGCAGCACCGCCATTCCCTTCTAGTGGAAAAAGTGACCCTGCAATATCCGCATCTAGCAAACCTTCTTTCCTATGTAAAACGGCAGTGGTAGGTTCTAGCAGCTCTGCTGAAACAACGTTTTTGCAAGCACTACGTCCCGCCGCCAAGACACTGAATTCTCGGTGTCCCTTGGTGGTATGCAACACACCACCCCATACAGCAGCATCTCCCCCCCCCCCATCCACATACAACAGTGATTCGGGAGAAATCATACAATCTGCATCATGGATCAGTAAATGAAGGCGGTGCCGCAAATACGAATGAACTCCATGGCGACACTGTTTCTTCTGGGCATCAACAAAATATCTAATGATGCATTGTAAGAAGTGGCTCACCAAGGTTGCGCTTATCCATGATCGTGAAACCCAATCCATACTGCTGTCTACACCAACACAGCATACACAGAATCGGCAACACTGCCACCACCACTGCTACCACCAGTTCCGTCATCACCAAAGCACTCACAGCAGCGGTGACAACGGACTGGCCTTTCCTCACTCAGCCATCAACTGCACTCTAGGAAGCTATTCAGAAACAAGCCGACTATTTACCGAACGATGCCGCTCCCCAGCCTCTTACACAGGCAGTGTCATTGGAGACACTTCCACAGGTTCGCCGAAAAGTGATTTATAAATGTGCCTGTCTGTTTAGCGCTATTCCCACCAGTGCCACCGGAGCTACCATTACCATCTTCAACAAGCCATTATATGAGAACATCCCACCTCATAAGAAGCCACCCCTAAGGCCTACAAACATCATTTTGCAAACAGCTACGAGGGCTGATGTGCCCGTGGCTGGTGTAGTAAGCCTCGTATTACAGAGGAGATGCAATTCATTCAGCGAGTTGTTGTAACCCCTATCCAAACCGATGCCCTGCTCTGCTATGATTTCCTCAGTGACAGCGAAGCCGTCATATATTGCAGACAACAGGAACTAGACAGGAACTAGACATACGCGGCCGACGGATACCCCTTGGACCAGAATCATCATTATATGATACGTGTGCTGTAATATTAGCAACAACTGCCACAGTTGAGCCAGGACAAGAATGGATCCTGTGGGCCACCGCGCCACTGTTAGGAAACAACACTCACACAACCATGCTGGAACCCGACCCTGAATACATGATAGCCTCACAATGTGCCACTCCCCCGCATGATCGTGAACACCACCGACAAAGAACATATACCATTTCGGGTGTTCAATGGCTCAGTGGACCCAATAACTCTTGAACCTGGAGTCCAATGTGGCCATTTGAGGGATGTGATATCGCTGAAAACACCACCTCTTGCAACAACACCTACAACAACAGACGCCGATGATTTAACGGAAACTCATCATGATTTATATTTGCATGCCACAGTTAATTTGATGCAATCCCAATAGCAACATATACACAGATTACTGTATATATATCATGATAGTTTCTCCTCCGGAGACATGGACCTCGGAGAAACTCCTCTAGTGCGACACTCCATTGATACAGGAAATAATCGGCCAGTTCGACAACTGGTATGACGTCTTCCCATTGTACTAGCAGGCAAAAAGGATGGATCTTTGCAGTTTTGTATAGACTGCTGCCGCCTTAATGATCTTAGCGTCAAAGATGCTTATCCGTTACCATGAATAGATCAGGCATTGGATTCCTTGTCCGGAGCCAGGTGGTTTTGTACCCTTGATTTAGCTAGTGGATACTGGCAAGTGGCCATGGATGAAGCTGACATGAAAAAAGACCGCATTTGGGGTGTAGAGATGGTCTTTTCCAATTCGGCAAGATGCCCTATTGCTTGTGCAATGCTCCCAGAACATTTGAACATCTCATTGAGCAGGTATTGACCTCCCGGCTATGGGATTTCTGTCTGTTTACTTCGACGACTTACTCGTCTTTGGTTCTTCATTTGAGCAAACACTACAACATTTAGACACTGCTGTCATGGTTCCGCACGGCCAATTTAAAGCTCAGGCCAAAGAAATGTCATCTCTTCAGACAGAGCGTTGAGTTCCTGGGACACATTATATCCAGTGATGGAGTGGCTACTCAGCCGTCAAAAACAAAAGCAGTAGCAGAGTGGCGGACGCCCTCTTCGGTCATGGAAACTCAGAGTTTTCTCGGTCTCTACCAGTACTATCACAGATACATCCGTCATTTCAGTGAGATTGCATTTCTCCTTTATAAGATCACCGAAAAGGATCGACAATTCGACTGGACTAGTGAGTGTGAAGGTTACTTCAGGATGTTGAAGGAACTCTTGACGACCACCCCCATTCTTGCTCATCCTAACCCCAACCTCGATTTCATCCTGGACACTGACGCATCACCTTACACTATCGGCGCGATTCGATCTCAGGTCATGGAGGATGGAATGGAGCAGGTACTGGGTTATGGTTCGCAGACTCGGAACAAAACAGAAAGCTGTTACGCGGCCACAAAGCAAGAACTACTGGTGACAGTACATTTCAGAAACCTTAAAAATCTGGAGGGCCAGGTAGTGAGATGGCAGGAATCTCTGCAGGCCTTTAACTTTAAAGTTGTTCACCGTCCTGGCAAATTACATGAAAATGCTGATGCCTTGAGCAGAATCGGGCTCAGGGGTGAACAAGAAGAGGCCGCCACCGTGACACATACAATCCAGCCATCTCTGGTGTTCCCTGAATTGCGGTGCACAGAGTGGAACATGGAGAAAGCCTAAAAACTATGACATGGTACCAACCATCGTGTAACGGGAGATGACCACCCTCCCTCACCCAAGGGCACCCTCACCATAAAGGCCTACCATTCCACTTTCCCCCGTGAGCAGTCAGAACATCACACCGGAGACAGAACGCCAACTGCATACAGAACACACTTGCCCTCAAGGCTGGATATGTCAACTCACCATTGCGCACACATCACATACATCCTCGGTTATACAAAGGATAATGGGGGCCTTCAACATCGGCAACAACCCCATTTAGCAGCTCCTAACGTTTTTAATTTTAAAAAGTTACAATTTTCCAAATTTATAGTGCAGAGGAGATACTAAAGGCCTCCGTGTCTATGAAGGGTGAATTAATATCCTACTGTGGTACCGTCTAGTCGGCGCATTGTTCAGGCTGCTGAACTTGGTAATAGTAAGTGGACATGCGTGGTACATGGATGACAGTCCACACCCATGGCACTACGAGTCTCTGCAAACTCTTTGTCGTGTGATTTGTCGGAGATGCCCTGCAGGCAAGGCCGATGAAAATGGTCAAAGTTCGTATTCTGTTGGCAGATAGGTATGGATCAGACCATCGGTTGCCCCTGAGCGTGAGCTCTGGTGGTGATCGCTATCGACTGGGTCGCCAGCCGGTCATCTTGATCATGTCAGTTCATCAACCAGTTTTTGGTTATGAGTGATCAAGATGGCTCAATGTACAGGCAGGCCATGGCAAGAGTTCGTATTGCGAGTCATGCCTCTTGTGATCAGAGGTCATGAAAGTGATTCTTTGAGAAGCAGGAGGGTATGTGCATGAGTGTAACCTGTCACTTGCCAGACGGGTGGAGCGGTCTGAGATCCCAAGTGGCCGTGGGGTGGATGACCTGGCTAGTATGATCTATGCGGGGCCTCTTAGCTAAAATGACGTCAAAGAATGATCTACGCGGAGCCCTTAGCTAAAATTATGTCTAGCAGGCAACGCCTCCATGGTACAGTCTATGCGGGGCTATGGTCCCTTGCCAAAATGACCCATAGTTGGCATCCAGTACTGTGTCCGCTCAGCTCGATAGTCGTCAGTGTGTGCCTTGACTCTGTCCCGGATTATGTCCCCCCCCCCCCCCCCCTAACTTGGACAGGTCTTTATCTCACGCGTATACGGAAAGGCACCTAGCCTAGGCTGCATCCTGTGCGGAGAACTGGAAATCCATCCGGCCTGGTGGGGACAGGGAAACACACCGGGATGGCCAAGGGGTGCAATGCGACATTACCACCCACACAGATGCGGGAAGCTTATCACTTCCCGCAAACTCGACATACCGCAACTGCAACAGACTCAGCATTCACCAGCGTGGAAACCTGGAATATGCCCACACCGCACTACATCGGCCCGGACTACCCTACAACAGAGAACTATCGCCATCAACACCAGCAGACATTCTTCCGCAATTACCTTCTCATCCAGTTACGGAAAACTGATCATACGGATAGAGGGAATACACCGCAGCCATCTACCGTACACGATACGTGGGGAACTGAACCAACCCCCATCCCCACCGGAAACGTTGTACAAAAAACAGCCAAAAATACTACACATCATTCACATATAATAACAGTCAATATTATTAAGAGAGCAAGATGCCCGCAGTCTGTCTTCAGCCATCAGTAGGATTTTGCTACCGAAAAGTTGAAATCGATAATGGATTGATCAACGTTACAACAGCAACCTTCTTCATCATCCGCGCTCTAAAGTAGCTCCGTCCCGCCCCCAGGCTTGGCCATTACAGAGTGAAATACATCATGTCCGATAAAGTTGACACTGCACCGCCATAATTCTCCCCGCACCCATGATAATAAAAACGTTACATTTCACCACAGCGCAAGACTCATCCACAGATAGCCAGCCGCCCGTATCAATCAAATTCACCAACCCGACAGAAACACAGACACTGAGGTTGACTGTATTCACAATCTCCATACGATGGTATTGTTAATTGTAAACTCTGTGCACGCATTATTTCCGAACTGTAATGTAATTATAAACATGTGTGGTCAGGGTAGGGATGAGGCTAGTCCTATCTATAATGGAGAATGCTTGGCAGCACCCCCCCCCCCCCCCCCTCCCACCCACACACACCCACCCCACACCCCTCCCCGCTCGGGAAACACAATCCAGCTTGGCGGGATTAGTAACCTTGATTTTCCGCAAGATTGGAGCTGATTAAACCGCACAATAAATTACATGCAGTTTTATTGTCGTCATTTTGATTAAGAACACCATCGTTCTACCATGTATACAGATCATTAGCGTACGGGCCGGTAAAGCGGCATCAAAACTTCGACAGTATAATGTCAAGGAGAATTCCAAAAATTCTCTTACTTGCATTCCAGCCACAAATCAGCAGGGGCTAGGAATAACTAGCTACAGACAAGCAACGCGCATGTACAAGAACTCGCACAATACAGGGCCGTTGTTTTGAGGAACAGAGATTAAAACATATATTTCCGTCTTTCGCATCAGCAACAAAATATCCAGCAGCATCAATACTCCTCCATTACGTAAAAATTGCCTAAGTCTCTGATCAACCACGTGTTTTCAAGAACCACGTGACTTTCACTTATATTTCCAATAAATTGGATCTAATGCTTTAATACGGAAGCGTATTAGGGCCACCATAATATATATATTTGCTCATACGTATCTCGAGATCTCGACTTAGTATCTCGAGATCTCGACTTAGTATCTCGAGATCTCGACTTAGTATCTCGAGATCTCGACTTAGTATCTCGAGATCTCGACTTAGTATCTCGAGATCTCGACTTAGTATCTCGACTTAGTATCTCGAGATCTCGACTTACTATCTCGAGATCTCGACTTAGTATCTCGAGATCTCGACTTAGTATCTCGAGATCTCGACTTAGTATCTCGAGATCTCGACTTACTATCTCGAGATCTCGACTTAGTATTCCGAGTGGCGGGAAGGGTGAACAGCCATTTTGAGATGTCGATGCAACTTGAGTTTGACAGCCGTTTAAACCATCTTCAGGTAAGTAGTCAACAGTCCAGTTTGTTGTATTTGTAATATAGGTAATGCCCTAGTATGTGTCAATTCCAGTGCCTGAAAGATCATTGCTTTGACCTTTATGTGCGGGCATGTGTGAGTGTATGCCTGTATATCATGTCAAGCAAAGTCCATCTGGCGGCCACCCCAACAGTAAAACCAGCTTTCCTTGTAGTCTATTCACCTACCGTCCGATTACATTGATGGCACTACTTAAATACTTCAGCATACATTACACCGCAAATAGACGGTCGTACTGGACTCTTATATACCGGTAGTATCATATATTTAACAGTACACAGTTATCAGAACGTATTTTACCGTGTGGGGTGGGGTGGGGGCGGGGGCAAACCTAGGGGGCGCTACGGGTATACACGACGTGACGAGAGTAAACATGGGGACACTATCTTGCCCAAACCCCCACCCTGTGTTCCTACGCCTATAACATATATTAATTTTTGCAAGTCTATGTTAACATTCTTTTTTTTTTTAAACATGCCCTAGCCCCAGATTTAGTGTAAGTTCAGCCAAGCGTGAAAAGTAGGTCAGAGTGACCTGCTTTTAACACGGGCCACATCCAGACTCGAAGTTGCATTTATATGCAAGATTTGGTTTCTTAGATGTTCAAAGATATGGCTTCGGACAAGCACGCGCGTACGTACGTATATCGCAGTCTTGAAATCCTCTTTCACTGTCCGTTCCTTCCCTCAGTGTTAAAATTTTAGCCAAATCGGATTGACATTTTTCTTAGATACAGATCCGGCCGGACAGGCAGACCCACAGGCAGCAGACCGGCTGCCGCATGTGTCCATGCGTGTGTACACACATCCCCTACCCTCTACGTGACGACGGTATAGGGACGCCATTTCAGAGCTCTGCTTGTCAGCGATATATGTAATCTGAATACATCTTTACGCTAATAAAGTCGATAGAGTGTGGTTAGTGGCGGGTGACGCGTGGAATGTAGGTCACACTGGTGTGCGTTTTAGTTACGCAACTTAGTGAGGGCACTTAGCGCCAAAGTATCGGATGTGGGCACGACTGACAACAGTGCTAATTTGCTGGAAAGGTAGGCATAGCGATTAATAAAAATAATGCTCTAAAATTTAATGGTGGGAAGGCGTCTGTCTGGCGGATAACTTACGTCACAAGAATTCAACAGAAACCACAAAGGCCAGGCGTGAGTCTAGACCCTATATAATTGTGAACTAGCAAATAAACGCCTTAAAGATTACGACACAGTCTTGCGGATATTTTACAAAAATGGCAGTTAAAGTAATATAGACGAATGACGAAATATAATCGGTTGGGACCTTAACGGTGGACCCCATAGCCCAATGTGGCCCGTGACGGCGTCTCAGCGGTCCGGACCACCTAGAGTAGGACGATATAACACTTGTCCACTCAATTGCTATTCCTATTACATGATCCTCGCCCTCCCACTCCGTTCCCGTATCTAGTAAGCTATGTGAGTATTGGGCGTATTAGTCCCTCGCCTGTTGTAATTCCGTGGGCAATCACTACAAAATGGTGCAAACAAATGTTATTTTGGCAAATCAGATTATGACGTCATAATGACGTCATTTCTAACCCAGATTTACCATGTCTATAGAGGAAGGCGTAAACAGCATTTGAGTGAATCTTTAACATTTGTATACGAATATAAACTAGTTTCAGGAATGTGAAGACAATACTACAGATGAGCACAGTTTTAGAACACCATAGTATATGATTATGACGTGATTGTTACATTAAAATGATGACACTATTCATTTCTTTGCAAGATATTTGTGAAATTAACTGCATAAGATATCTAATGCCATTGTCATATAAACCATACACAAAACCACATAGCGCAATGATAATGATGATGATGTCATAATGACGTCAGACACCGCGCATATATATATATATATATATATATATATATATATATATATATATATATATATATATATATATATATATATATATATATATATATATAGCATAGCATAGCATAGTATAATACAGCGCAAAGAGAACTTCAACGCACAGGGTGCCATCAACAACTACTCACAAAAGATGGATGCTTGCTCAACACAACTCATTGGCTGCATGGTAAACAGCTTTTGTAATAATACAATGGTGGTCCTTTAAGATACATGGGCACATGAGCATCTATGTGGTCAGACGACCACCTATCTTAAAGTACGACTATTTGTTGGCCCCAAAAGCATGTGCTTGCTATATAGGTTTGGCAAACTATTACGTTTTTGGAGAGTCAAAGAAATACTATGTTAAAGTGGCTATATAGGTTTTTCCGACACGACACGGCTGTTGTGATCGGTGATGTCTGTCTGTCCCTCCGTCCGTCCGTCCGTCTCAGCCTGCCTGCCTGCCTGCCTACCTGTCTGTCTGTCTGCCTGTCTGCCCCTCCGGCCGTCCGTCTGTCCGTCTCTGTCTTTCTGTCTGTCTGCCTGCTCGGTCTTGCTGTCTGTCTGTCTCTCTGTTCGCCTGTCTGCCTGCAGCATAACTTGGAAATGCAAGATATTATCACCAAATTTGGCACATCTGTTCATATATGTATGTATGATTACTGTATTTTGCGGCTGTAGTAGTAGAAACATCCTACAGCTGCAATCAGTCCTTCTTCGCTTTTGCCCACTGTTTCTTGTCCTCAGCCAAAATCCTTAGCTTCCTCGGGTCCATTCTTGACTTGGGTGTACCTAATCCTGCTGTCTTTAGGTCACCTCATAGCACGCTTAGCAGATTTATGCAATGCCGTCCTCTCCTGGCTCTGTATTTGCTGGCTCCGAGTAGGGCAAATTCCAAGGCTCTCTGTGCTGGTGTGTTTTCCTGCATCCTTAGCACATGGCCGAACATGGACCATCTTTGCTGAGCGACTTGTACAGACATCTGCGGCGTATTACACATCTTGTATAGTGCATTGTTGGAAATGATGCTCTCTGGCCATCGGTGTTTGCGGTGGCAGGCGTCAAGTTTGTCTAGAGCTGCCTATGGAGCTGCCCAACTGTTACAGTTATACATCATCAAGGATACGCAGGTTACATTGTATAAACGTAGTCTTTTTACCAAGGGCATCTTTGATCTACGAATCCATAGCTTCCAGAAGGACTGGAAAGCTATGTTCCCCATGATGCAGCGTGCAGCAATGTCAGCAGTACTGCAAAGCAGTGAGTCCAGGATTTAACTTTTCCGCTATGGTTCACCGCCACGGAGTGGATCGTCATTTTCTTTAGTTTCACGCTTTGTATATAGGTATATGTGGGTGAACTCTGTTTTGGATTCATTCATAAAGAGATTCTCAATTTTTAGCTTGCTTGCAGCTATTGGGAGAAGTTCGTCAAGGGGTTTCTTTTCCTCACCTATAAAGTCCACATCATCGGCATATTCCATCTCTAGCGGCATGCCCAGTATTGACACCGGGGGTGGGGGTGGGTGGGGTTGTGTGTGGGGTGGGGGGTTTGGTCTTGTGGAGCTTTCCCGCATGGGTTTCGATGCAGCAGCCAGGTAACAGGTGAAGAGCACAGGGGATAGACCATCTCCCTGTGGGGAGCCGATTGATGTCTCAGACTCTACAGATTTCACTGACTTGACTCGTACTCTCAGCTTGGTGTCTGCAAGCAGTAGTCTCACTAGTCGTAGCTCATCTTCATTGCAACTGGCCTGGCGTAGTACATCTAGGATCTTTGACAACTTAATTGTGTCGAAGGCTCGTAACATGTCAATGCCCATTTTGTGGAAATCCCAGTGTTTGGACATGACTACCGACACAAGCATGCGTTGAGCCCATGCAATGTCTGCGCAGCTGCGTTCACGTTTGAAGCCACTTTGACATGATCTAGTGAAGTCGTCGATCTTGTCTCGGATGCGGCATAGAGTAACATTGGATAGGATTTTCCGTATCTGTTAAGGAGCACAATGGGCCGCAGATTGGCTGGGGGTAGGGTGGCAGGTGGCTTCTTGGGCTTGGGTAGTGCGATAAGGATGCCTTGGCCTACAACGTCGATAGGAAGGTGGTGCATAAAAGCTGAATTGATTATGTGCGTGATCGGATTTGAGATAATGTCACTTGCATATTTGAATAGTTCATTGATCATGCCATCAGGTCCAGATGCACGTCCATTTTTCACGGCTTTAAGTGCCTTCTCAACCTTTGCTGTATTAATTGGTGTTAGTAATGGCCTGGGGTCTCCTGAGAGTGGGTGCAAGGGCTCATCATCGTAGTCAGTTAACTGTTCCTTGAACCATTTTCGAATTGCCTCGGCTTTGCCCTGGTCAGTCCCGATAATGTGTCCTTCAGAGTTGTGTACAGTTAGTGGTGGTGTGTAGTCAGCAACTCTCAGGGCTCGGGCTGCCCGAAACATTTTGTGGCAGTCATCCGTGGCAGTGATTTCATCTGCTAGGGCGTCTGCTTGTTGGATAGCAAGATCTTTTAAGCGTTCGCTAATGTGGCGCAGAATGTTATTGCGTTCCTGGTATAGTTTGGTGTGATCTTCACTTTGGCCACTTTGATAGATGCGCAGACGTAACGCTTTCTGTTCTGCTGACAGTTTTACTATGAGAGGGTCGTCAGTATACCTAGTTCTGTTGTTTTTTAGAACACCTATGGTGCTAGTAGCTGATGATTCCATAGATATCAGTATTTTGGTTAGGGCTTCGTTTGGATCGGAGCTGACGTCGGTGTTAGCTATCTGCTCCGCGAGGGCCTTTTTGTATGACATTTGAGTGTCAGTGTCGCTGATGAGCTTGGGTAAGTTGTAGGTGATTCTACCCTCTTGCCTGGAATGGCGATTATATCTGTTCATACCCTAATGGAAAGACCCTATCTGTTACTGTATATGACTTCAGAATCAATTACCCTACACGTAAGCTAACAGTACCATCAAAATGCACAGTGAATAACGTATCTATGTTCGTCATGGACATTGAATAGTTCGTCAAGTGTACGAATTGTATGTCTACTATTTAATAAACATTGGCAGCAACAGTACCCAGTCAGATTAGCTAACAAATATTCAACAGGTTACCTGTATTGTTAGCTTGAAATTGAGATTCTGGGAATTCAGAATTCTATGAATATAAATCGATCCCGACACGTGAAGAACAAGGGGATGCCAAGCTAGAAATGGACGGGGCTAAGCTAGAAATGGATCCCTATATTGGTCAGGACTGTATTGAGTTTGAGTTTAAATAGTCAAATATCTAGATCATACGGTCATGAAGTGCAAACGCAAAAACAGAGAACAAATGTGTGTCAGCACCTCCCGTGAGTGAAGTTCAGTTGGTGCTGCAATACTAAACTAATTTTTGAATGTTTAATAATAACTCCTCGAACTAGGACTCAAGCGTCTTCGCCCAAAATATCATCATCATCAGAGAGCATCGCAGTACTTGCGGGTTCATCATTCTCACAGTTTATACACTTGCAGAGATCAGTACATACACAATTATTTGAATGACACGAGCAGTTATTTGAGGAGCAGTTCGTTTTCTGGCAGCTCCATTTTACAAACACAAGTATTATATTGCGTCTGGAGCCGGCTTTAGCTTGGATGTAACATGTTTTTAGACACCCATCTGCATCCCGATAGTGGCCATTAATGTTAGGATCAAGGGAGATTTGAGTCAAGAGTTGTTGTTTGGTACAACACCACTGCTTGCAAATGAGCACGAGACTCGTGTTCGATAAAAACTCCCATTGTTGGTGGAATATTTTCACTTTCAGCTAAAAACTTACAGAAAAGAAACTACCGAAGCTCTGGTATCTTGCTTATCTTAATGTTCCGAGGGCAGTATCCTGAACAAACAACTGCTTCAAAGCGGAGTATTGTGGTCTCTGAGATCACTTGGGTCTCCAAGACTTCGAAATGCTTTGATGACATCGATATCTGATTCTAGAAAATGCTTGAACCACGTCTGCTTGCTTCGGCCACTGAAACACCCAGTCGTGTCCAAACCCGTAAATGCATAAAATGATGGAATCACTTTTGCGCGGTCAGGTCCTAATGCAATATAGATTGGCTTGACTTGCACAACTCCAAGACATAATAGATATCTATGTTGCGTCTGGCAACTGCTCAAAGTTTGCGATAAAGAAGACGAGGACATCAGTATCTGGTGAGAAGAAGCGGAGCTCTATATCAGGACTTGATCGTTTCGTTGCACAGATACTTAACCAAACCATGAGCGTGTCTGCTTCTTCATGGGTTTTTTCAGTCATTTCATCAGTAATTATATTTAACCGGTGTGATGCAGTTGTACCATTTGCTGAAACAATGACGACTTTAGCTGAATCTTTATAATAATCTAGTGTTTTTGCAGCCAGATACCTAGTTAAGTCTGATTTTGTCCTTTCATGAGACAGAAACCTAGCAATTGTGACATTCTGAATGTTTGTGTCGTCTTCTACACGATACTGAATAGGATCGTTACCATGTTTCCTTCTCTATCTTGTTATGTCCTTCAATGAATCATTGCCGTATGTATCAAATGCTAAGATCAGTTCTTGGTATCCTGAGATCATTGTGTCAAGCGATTCACTGAAAATGCTATGCAGCTTCCCAACCGTGTTAATCCAAGTGGCTTTCTTGAGTTTTTGGACCACGACCATTGTATCAACGATTGCAATTCTCCAAGCAGACGGACTAGGACATGTAGTCTGAGAAATCTCTAGTACAAGTTCAATACCATGAGCTACATGTATTTCATCCACGGGAATGGATTTGACATGTTTCTCTAAGTCATGAATTAGTTTTGACTTATATGTTAGTACGATGCTCTGGGATGGGCATGCATACAACTCAGCCGTTTGATCTCTTGCTATGTGAAGTAACATTACAACTGTGGGCTGATATCCCCAAAATCAGGTTTCAGCTTACTTCGCTCGATAGGCGAGACTTAATCCGGTGACCTAATTTAGATTCACAACAACAACGATTGCGATGCTGTTGAAATCGAAAGAGATAATTGAAAATGTTTGCAATGGTTTTGGTGCACGTGTAAATTTGTGTTTCCTTATTTCTTTTCGAGCAATTTCATTGGCTGAAGTTGACTGACACCAGCTCATAAATATTCATGCAGTTTCGTGAACTTAGCGCAGACATCAAAACCGTGCAAGATCGGTGCATGATACATGAGCGGCGTGGGAGGGTGAGGACCCGTGCAATAGGACGATGGGTGCGCCTCAGAATGATGAGTTTTTTTAAACCTATAGCGTATTAAGATAATACCAGATGTCCATTTCTTTACAAAAATCACGTCTGTTGTCTCATTTCATAGCCCATTGACACCCAATGCATGCAAAGGATTGTTTCGGAAAGCGAGTAAAAGAGCAAACTGAACAAACAAACATTAAAATGGTTAATTTTTTATTTTTCTCTTACATGTAAGGCTCAACTGCAGGCTTGGTATTATTATCGTGTAAATTCAAAATTAAGCCAACATTTAGCATGATAAGTATGCCGAGGGTACCTTTCCAATCGCCCGAGTGTTAATTACAGAATGCTTTAGCAACATATAAATGAAAAAGTACAGCAGATAGGGGATGCAGTGCAATATTGCATTGAGACCCATTGAAGAGGTTAATACTGCGCTCCAAATAAGGAACTACCCCTTGGCCAAACATACAAACTGCCATTCGTTTTAACTACCATCCAATAATATATGCAAATTTCTAAGAAAAATTACCCCCATTCTGTCCAATTTCACTGCAGTGCTGAAGAGATACATCCATGCATATCTTTGTATTGAAGACTCTGAGGTTAAAGTTTGCAGCAAAAATATTTGCCAGTAAATAACTTAAAAACTTCCAGACAAAAATTGGGCATTTTGCATTTTAGTACACAATTATGTGTGTTCACCGGCATTCTGAGGAGCACCTACCTGTACTCTGGTTTTGAAGCTATTTTTTCGCTATCATGGAACTAATGTTTCTTTTCCGAAGTCTCCTATCTAACATTAGTAAGATTGTGTATGCATGTAGCTCAACCAATCATAATTGCTTGTGTAAACCTTCAGTTTAAAGTGTCATAATTCTAACAAATATATTGAAAAGTTTGTAACCCCATATTGCTTGCAGCTATGGGACATGGTTGTGAAATTTATTAGTTATTTTACAAGCTTTAAAAATCATTTATAAAGGTTTAAAATTCATTTATAAGCCTTTATAAATCATTTATAAGCCTTTAAACATAGTTAATCAATTCCCCAAGGGCGCCAAATATGCAGTTGCCTTGTGACGCACCATTTTTGTAACCAGATAGCTCGACGAAATCTTAGAAATTTGCGATATTTGGGGTAAATATCTGAGATTTAAAAAAGTTTCATTGCTTTCCTTTAGTCACGTTTAGCACCCTTTATAAGCCTTATTGAGTTTTAAGAACGATTAAGGAATCCAGTTTTAGTTATGACCTGCCCATCCATAGTTAAGCTCCACCCACTCTCCATCCGTGTTGGGATCAATCGATCCCTGCAATCCGTGAATCTCAATTTCCAGACAACTATACAGGCCAGCTGTTGAATATTTTGAAACTAATTTTACATTGGTATTGTTGCGCCCAGTCAAATTAGTTTCAAAATATTCAGCAGCATGTTTATTCAATAGTAAAAACATACAATTCGTAAAATAACGCTTAGCCCGTCGTCAATTATACGTTCGTGACGAACTTAACTACGTCATTCATACCATAATTGGTTATGACGTCATCATACACGTCACGTAGTTGGTTATGTCGTCATATAGTTGACTGAGAAACTGGAATCGTCCATTAGCATACATCACGGCATTCGTGCCTCGCGAGATCTTCTATACGGGATCGAGAAAATAATCTCGTATGTATTGAATGGACATTGCGTAGTAATTTCCCCCATAACTTGGCAAAAAAGAGAATTGAATCTTGAAAGGACACGATACATACCAGACAATGCGCTATACATAAGACAATAACTTTTTTAATTTTATCCAAAATGAGGACGAGTTGATTTTAATGTCTGTATTAAGCTAGTGATACAGGGGTAAAGATGGTATCAAAATCAAAACGACCCACAGTGGTGGGTTTACAGTTCACTACAGAGATGGTCTGGGTCCCGACCTGTCTGGTCTTCGAAGTTGAGTCTGTGTAACAGTCTCGTCGTTGTGATGACGTAACAAGATGGCCGGTTAGAGGCGTATTCTCAGCATGAAGCCGTTGACATCGCCACTGACCGTGAGGGTCAGGTCCGTCCATAGAAAGCTAATCAACGTAGAATTGCTACGACCCTCTCAAATGCGGAATTTCAGTTCAGTATTTTATCATAGTTTCCAAACTAATATGTCTTTGTTAGTAATTCAATTTCGTAGTTAAATAAAGTGTCAGATTAATATAGCCAATATAAGTCTATTTCTCTTAAAATTATATACATTTGTGTCTGTTCAACTTCTCTTCCAATTACCAAAAAGAGCATTCAACCCATTTACTCACTTTTGGAGGCTGCATATCATATGCTGCTGAACGTTTTGCGTCAACCCGCCCGAACAAGCGTATTTGTATTTTATCATATAAACAAGCCTTCTAGCCCATTCCAAATTTGTCGATATGAGCACACAAGCCATATTCAACGGAGTATTTTCATTGGCTGTTGGGTGCGCAACCCATTTAAATCGACCAATTAAAACATCGATTGATGTAAGCGTGACGCCTAAGGATTACTACGCGGTACTGTTTTACAACGATTTGTTTACTACGATTTGTCATTCATGAAACGTCATCGCAAAGTGTAATCGTTTAACAGTTTATCAGTCGGCAGCGAAGTAACGAAGGCTCTGCGATAGTCTTAGAAGAAAAGTGTAGTTTACGGCTGACATCGCCAGATTTTGTGTTTGTCACAATATTTTGCTGCTCATTCAGTATCTGTTATCAAGTTGTGGTGCCTCACAGCGGCAGTATCGTTTTCACGAAAATCAACAATGAGAAATCAGATAAACGTCACATCTGCAACTATTGGCAAATATTTTCAAAATTACAGTTTATATGATAAATAAAATCTCAAACTCGGTCACTTTTCATATCACTATTATGAAACTCATTGCAAATTATCAATATTGCACTCGCTAAAGCTCGTGCAAATTGATAATTTTCAACTCGGTCCATCATAGTGATATGAAAAGTGACCTCATTCCAGATTCTCTATTTATTGAACTATACCTTCGCTATGGGGTTAGCTGTCGTGACTGCCGGTGACGCAAGTTCAGTAAATCGCAATTGTACATTACAGGGTGTTCGAGGACTGGCTGACGCAGACGATCAACTACATGTATAGCCGCCAAAAGGGACACAATTCGCTTTTTGGTAATTTGAAGAGAAATTTAACAGACGCAAACTTAAATATTTTGTCAGAATCACAATCTGACACGATTCGACTACGTACTAGAATTAGTAACAAAACATAATATTTAGAGACTAAATCCGGTGAGAAAATACTGTACTCTGAAATCCTG